>JAKGSA010001020.1:97448-128994 GCA_033558755.1 Philaethria dido | reverse complement strand
GGCTTAGCGTGTTGGGTGGTAGAGTCCATCAGTGCACTTTAAGCAAGGAAAAAATAGAAATTATCTAAATTATCTATAAACCCTCCCATAAACGGGAATCGAACCTTTATTGACCGCATATATATAGTCAGACGTTTCCAAATTCCACTATAGTTTGACACCATTATGTATAATATATATGCAAAAAAATATCATAAAAAAAACAAGCTATATGCTTTTTTCCGCATTCCGCAGGATAGTCAGTATGAATCTAGCATAAAGGCACTTTATACTGTACATTCCGGTTGAAATCGAGCCATTCCCTGTTGAACGGCGGAACTCAGCCCCATGCTTTGTTTTACGATGAAATAGAAAATTATAATCTAAATATTATATAGTTGTTCATCTTAAGAAAAATTTTAGCATTTTGAAGACATCTAAAAATCTATAACTATTTTTATTTGCAATACTAGACTACCAAAAAGCGCATCTACCTACACCTCAAAGGCCGGCAACACACCTTTAGATCCTCTGGTGTTACACGGCGCCGTGGGCGGCGATGATCACTTACCATCAGATGACCCGAACGCGTTTGCCTTGGTCCTTCCATAAAAAAAAAAACCATTTTAACACGACTTAATTATGTCACAGCAGCAAGCAACAAAAATTATTTTTCATAAATAGCAAGAGGGGGAAGAAATAGCGTTAAGGCACTTCGTTCTCCACTTTCCATCTTTTCATTACATATTGTGTGGGAAACAAAAGCCACAATTTATATTACTAAAGTGGGGAATTGAGTATAATTATTCTCATTTCGACCCCTTTCCCCCTTTCTTGTTGAACTAACATCTGATAATACATAAAACGCTACTGTACCATAAAATACGAAGGGGAGAATATACTTACTTTACGCGTAAACTGATAAATCCAAACTGAAAAGAAATGAAAATACTAAATTTTACATTTCTTGGAGTGGGAATCGAACCCACAACCTGTCGTGTTTACAGTCGCACGCTTGTGCCTCTGCGTCTAATCTAATTTTAAAAAAAGAAAACAGATTTCAAATAAAATGCATTACAAAGTAAAATTAATACGAAGAACTCAAAAACTAATGACAAGTAGTTTTTGTATATATCATAAATTTAAATGAGACCACATCAGCCGCGTCTATCATATAAAAAAAAATCATCAAAATTGGTTCACCCAGTAAAAAAAGACATACAGTAACACACACAAAAAAAACCAGTCGAACTGATAACCTCTTTTTTTTTAAAATCGGTTAATAACATAAAATTTAAGTATTCTGCGAAAATCAGCGCTTACGTCATACGTTGTTTTTGTGCAACATTAAAACCTGCATATAAAAGACTTCAACGGGAGCAACCCTCAAGGTCTCATGTCGGACGAGTTTTTAGTATGTGCTCTTTAAATATTTTTATTTATTATATATGTATGTATAATTATATATATGAGTCATGGTTATGTTAGTCAATTTATTTACAAGTTCATATGAAAAATATATGTAGGTATAATTGTTATGTAACTTTATTCATCTATCTCGCAATAGGAGTACACTCGTGTAGATAGAGAGAATAGTGTTAAGACACTTCGTTCTCTACCCTACGGAACTTAACTCCGCGCTTAGTGGTATCAATGTCTGTCTGCGGCTATGATCATTTACTATCAGGTGATCCAAAGACACGTTTACGTTTAATAGGATTTGGTTGTGTAACAACAGGAAGTTATTATCTTTCATAAATAGCAGGAAAGGGAGGGAGAAGCTCTCTACTTTTCACCTTTTCATTGTGTTTCATTTTTATTAAGTAGAAAACAAAAGCCACAATTTGTACTACAAAAAAATGGTGAATTGAGTATAATTATTCTCATTTCGACCCTATTTCTTTTTCTTATCAGAGTGAAGGAAGAAAAATTAGTTTTTACTTGAAATATGTAAACGATTTTGTTGAAAATATAGGAAATGATGATGTAAGTAATATATTAAAAAATAATTTATGTCATTATAAGTATACTAGCTGTTACCCGAGGCTTTGCTCGCATGGTCAATGGCAGTCCATACTACATACTATAGTGCATAGTGCGTATATGCGTTCATTTGAAGGTTTTGAAGTAGATAGATTTTCATTTTTTTGACAAAGAATCATGTTTGCCAAAATATATTTTTTTATTAATGATTTTTTTTACTTCCTCTAAGAATATGTGACACAAAGTTTCATGATAATCAGTTGAGTTATTTTGGCGTGAAATCGTTACAAACAAAGTTACATTCACATTTATAATATAAGTAGAGATTACCCAACTTAAATGAGATGCTAAGCAAAACATACCTATGGCGCCATCTACTTATAAAACCATTATTGAAAGGCTCTACAATGGCGTTTTATGCGCTTAAAAGAATAAGTTTACTTTATTATTGTATAGATGGCGTTAGTAACACTATTTGGTGTTCAAAATTAATGGGGAACGGAATTGTTGAAAGAAAACGGAGTGTCTTAACACGTCGGTTCTGAGGTTTCCTTTGCCTACCCTGCTATATGGGATACAGTGTGAAGCCAAAAAAAAGAGAAATTAATTTTTCTTTTTTTTAATTCCTATTTTTTTTAATTACTTCAAAAAAGGAGATTCTCAATTCTCAATCGCATAACTTTTTACTGGATAAACCAATTTTGATATTTTTTTATATGATAGTTAGTGCTTTTGATGTGGTCTCATGTACATTTAGTTAATATCTGACAAGTAGTTTTATCGTATGTTTCATAATTATGCTATTAAGCTGTTCTTTGTAATAACTTTACTTTTTTGTGCTTTCAACCCGGTTTTCCTTTGTTTTGCTTAAGTACTTCCTAGGTATAGTAATTAATATTGTATTATAACCTAACACATGGTAAAGGATATATGTATATTTTTTTTTTATACCACGGCGGTGGCAACAAGGCACACGGTCCACCTGACGGTAAGTGGTTACCGTGGCCTATGGACGCTTGCAACACCAGGGGCATCACTTACGCGTTGCCGACCCTTCAAAAACCTATTTATTCCCCTTTTGAAGAACCCCATTTTGTAGCCCTCTGGGAAAACCTCGGCAGGGAGATCATTCCACAATTAGAGAGTCCGCGGAAGAAAGTTCCTTTGAAATCGAACAGTTCGGGACCATTTAGGCTCCAAAGTGTGAGCATGAACTCCCTGTCGAAACCTCGGCAGGGAGATCATTCCACAATTGAGAGTCTGCGGAAGAAAAAGTTCTTATGAAATCGAACCAGCCCGTGTAATCTCCATTTAGGCTCCAAAGTGTGAGCATGAACTTTTTGTCTTCTAAGACAATAATATATCTTTTTTAATACATTTGTCTTAAATTAAATTATGTTTGTTTGTTTAAATTATGTTTAATAAAATTATTATATGATAATAACATGCAACAGATATTTTTCCGAGATAATTCTTCAAATTGACGTTGACATTCGTAACTATAATATTTATTTATTTATTTATACTTTATTGCACCCAATATTTTAATATAAATTCACAAAAGGCTAAAAAGCATCCCCTACCAGCCAACTTTGTCATGTGGAAAATAATTGAGCACGTGTGCTTAAAGGTAACAATTTAATCTAATCTCACCCCACCGCTGGGGAGGTGCCTCTCGCGTTTGTGGCCTTACAGCCGGATGTGACTGTTACTGAGAAGGAAATATGCGATTATGTTGCTGAGAAGGTATGAATATTGATTTTATCTATATATTAATACGTGAAGAAAAAACTTAGTACTCATTTTTACGAAAATTACGCGAACGGAGGAGCATGAAACTTGGCACACTTATAGTTTATATATAAGTAGAGTAGAATACTAATATTTGATATAAATTAAATATATAATATAATTTTTACCTAATTTCCTTTATCGGGCATTGCATCAGGGGGACCTCTAGTTAGTAAATGGTAGTGGAGAGTAATATTTCTCAATTTAGTGCGTCAATATCAAAAATATATTACGAAAGTAAACAATTATAGTATTTTGCTTGAAGTAATGAAGTAAAGCCATTATAAAATTATATTTGTTTGTTTTAATTTTAAAAGAAAAAATCTTCAAATGTTCATTTCAAAATTTCATCATTACCCACAAAAAAAATAAAATATGGGGTACAATTTTATATTTTTTTTTTTTTTTTTTTTATTTTTATACCTACAATTAACTACCATTAAACTTATATTGTTAAATAAATAATGAAATAAAATACAACATACAAATAAGTATTTTTTTTTATTTTGCAAAAGTATAAAAGCATTTATTCTAAAATAAATTAATTTATTACAAAACTTTAATTCAGACCACATAGTCTTGAATCCTAATTTAGGATTTTTTATTAAAAAATAATAAAAATATACAGAAAATTAATATATATGATAAATTCACTTAAATTGTAGCACCTATTTACAATTTATATATAAATAATAAAATATAAATAAAAATTGTAAAGAGATCTCTATATTCCCCCGAGTGAGAATCGAACCCACAACCTTCTGATCTCCATTTTCATGTACACACATGTAATAATATTATTTTAATATAAAAATGTTTTTACATAATTATTAATAATATGCTTAAATTTATCACAGAAGGTAAAAATATATTTTATTATTATAAAAATAAAAAAAAAATGAATATATCTATTTCATTAAGAAGGAAAAAACAAAAAATATTCTATCAGACTCGATGAATTAATTTAAAAAAACAAAACACCAAATATTTTAACAAAGGCAAAAAATAACGCAATAAATAAAGTCATACAATTATAAATTGACTAAACTCAACAAAAAGTAATTACTAATTATTGCTAAACTATAATTAAAATATTTACTTCAATAACAAAACGCTTACAAATACAACAAATATACAATATATATAGGTACATACACGAAACACTAAAATAAAAAGTAAGGGGTCATTTTGGCCCCCATTAAAAAACCTACAAAACATATTGTTTACTAACCACTTTATCAATTTAGGGTACAAATGTTCTCTATATGATTATATTTAGAAACCATAGACTATGGCGGGGGTATTTAAAGATAGAAATTACCCTCGTCCTTTTTTGACGACTGCGAACTAAGAAGTATTGCTAACGTTAATAATAAAATTGACAATTTGTTTAAATAATCTTTTGTTAGTAACGTTGTCTAATAATCATCATGAAAATTTGTTACGATATTTAAGTTCTTTCGTTGTTTCTTAGAGTATTAATAGAGACTAAACATTTATAATATAGAAAATGAAAAAATATATAACAAGAAAAATAAGAAATACACCAAAAATATTAAAGATCACTTGTACCCCCCAAAAACGAATCCCAAACTACGTACTATCGATAAATATCGATCCAAGGTACAAATATCTGTATCTAAGTATTCTTAAAAGGCGTCTACGGCAAAGGTACATTAGATGTTTTGTTCAAACGTGCACCATTTCGCGAAAAAAACAAAATATCGAAAAAATCCTACGTACGTTTCTTGCTATTGTTATATAGAAACTAAAAATTTTCGGAACTTTGTTCCAGGGCCAAAATTAAGGAGGTTACATTTTCGGCCATGGACCCAAGGTCTAAAAAATGAGGCACCTCCGAAGAAATGTTCGACAGCCGCCATTTTGAAATGACACGAAAAAATTTATTGTATTTGTATATTAAAACTTAAATTATAAAACCTCTCTCAGATTTTCAATTGATCTTTTTTTGAGTCTCAAAAAAATCATAAATTGTGCCCATTTTTTCACGCTCTAGACCAGCTTCTCCCCTTAAGATTGAAATTACCCTCATCACTTTCTGTCGACTACCAAGTTGTGACTTAGAAGTTAATAATTGGTTGTGAGATGTATAATTGAATTTATAATTGATTTGAATTGGACAATTATTTTCAATATCGTTTATTAATTATTGTTTTTATTAATAATAACCATCTGAATCTTTGTATCTTTTTTATAGTAGATCAATATCACTTGTAGTTACTTAGAATATATTTAGTTTTCACTAATGAAGCAAAAAGAGTTACCAAACAGCAGTAAACGCACCAAATGCAATGCAAAAACAATAAAAAAGATATTAAAGACCACTTGTACCCTTACAAAAAAGGACTCCAATCTACGTACTAACCAATTTATCGATCCAGGGTACAAATTTTTGTATATTAGTATATACACCGGGTAGGTGTTCCCTGCCGCAGCCGATACCCCATGATACAAGACCTATAAGGGTGCTTCGCCCTTCGTACTTCATGGTGAGTGGGCCTCCAGAGTCACCCTGGCAGGAGTCCCGGCCTCCCTGGAAATGGGGAAATGGGAAATTGATATTGTGAAATGGAGAAAAACATTGGAAAATTTGGTTTTCAAATTTTGAACTTATATTTATGTAGTAATGCTGGAATTTAATCGTAAGTCTATAGGGCGTTTGTTGCGATTGGTTATGGGTTCGATTCCCAGTCGGAGGGATCATTGTATATAAATCATTTTTATTTATTTAAAGTCGGAATAAATATAAAATTAAATATATAATATAATATTAAACAAAAGATACGAGTCATATGTCTATAGTGAATAAAAAAATTATTAACAATTATAACATGGAAAATGATGATGGAGTGTCTTAACTCTTTATTCTTTGCTCAACGCTAGAATATATTTTCTACATCTAGAACTTCCACAATTTCAAGTGATTATTATTTACTCAACTTTTCGTACTAATAAATAATATATATTTTTAGACTATATTCTAGAAAGTTCTACAATACTAACCTCCTTATACCCAGCACATAAGAACACATCGTGTATGGTTTCTCGTCTCCCGGCCGCCCTGAACCAACGCTGGCATCGTTCATTTGGTATAACTTCTACTTCGACTTCCTGTGTTATAATAAAAATAAATATGTTTGAATTATGGAATATGTTTTAATGAGTCTATTTTTACGAAAATAGTACAGCGGAAGGGAAAGAAATTGGACATAAACAGAGTTTATAAGGAGAAGGAATATTATTTAATAATTATTATAAGAAGTAGGGAACGGAGTATCTTAACACTAGGTTCCCGCTGCCTACCCTGCTATATGCGGGATATAGCGTGAAGCTATGTATGTATGTATGTATGTAATTATTATAAGAAATATATTTTTCAATAGCAATAGACACTACCATGTGCCTGACATACGTTTTATACATAAATAAAACTACCCTATTTTATGCATTATCGGTAAAAATGTAACTAAATAATTATAAAATACTTTAAAAAAATAAAAATAATTGTTACTTATCATAAAATTACACAAAATATTTATAAATGGTAGCCTATATGTTATTATGATGCATAAAGCATATTACTGTAAACTTTCATCTAAACCCGTTCAGTACTTTTTATGTGAAAAAGTAACAAACATCAATCCTCACAAATATTCATAGTATTAGTAGGACATATATAAATAAATTATAAATATTTATCTAACTTGGATTCGAACCCATACCTGTAAAACAGAAGGTACAGTACTCTGTCCATGCCTCGTCCGTCCCCATCCCGCGACGGTCGCCATCTTGCCAGCCAACTTCATTTGCTTTTGTGGTAGACATACCTGGAATTAATGATTTGTATATTTAAAATTAAAATATATATATATATATATATATGAGATTAAAATATTATAAAAATAAAATAGAAGAAAGATTAAGGAATAATTATATTGTTTAGTTTAATTAATATTGGCTATGGTAATCAAATTTATTAATTCAATGAAATAATAATAAATCATGGACTAATTTATAATAAATTATGACCTTGAATTAAGAAATCTTTCATAAATTTAACTTAGACATAGCCCTCTATACTTATACAATAATAATTTATAAGAGAATCAAAGTTTAGTGTTAAAACTCTTTTTTGTGCTTTCCACTTATATATGTAGACATTACGTCTAAAGCGATGGAACTCAACGCTTTGTCTTACCAGAGAACGAAAAAAAAAATAATTAAACAAAATCATTTCCTAAATGAAAACCGGACCTATTACACGTGAATCCTACCAGTGCCGAGGCGTCCATACAACTCGGTTTCAACTGGCTTGACTAACTTTTCAAAGAACAAGTACGAGAACTAAAAAAAAAGGTCGCCAGGAAAATATTGGGCATAAAATTGCAAAAAAACAAGCTCCGATATCTTAAACATCTAAAAAAAGCCCATCGCGATAATTCGTAAGTGAAATTACTAAATACCTTCACATCTTATATCAGCTTCTCTAAAAATTACCGGCTTCCCTAAATATATGTACCGGCTACCCTAAGTATATATCGGCTTCTCTAAGATATCCGGCTTGTCTAACAAACATTTTCACCCCTCGCCACTGGACCCTAAACAACCCATAACTTACCGGCAATATATGTTGCTTAAACACCACACTATGGTCCAACTGGACTAAAGCCACATCGTTCCTGAAGTCAGAAGGCTCATAGGATGGATGAACCTCCTTCCTCTGGACCGCGAACTCCTCGTGTGAGTATCTCTCCCCAGCATCTCTTACGTCCCATTCTCCTAGACGCACCCGAAGCTGGGAGTTTGGTGTGCTGGAATATTTTAGTAATATTTAACGCTTGTATCATATTCATTTGTATCTGTCTGTATCTTGACCAACTTCTTGCTGTATGATTCGTTTGAAAATATGCACATGTGCCTGGATCCATTGGTAATGTAATATTTTATGGCATGATCGAGATGTCCTTGTCAGTACGACAATACAATACTTAAAGCTGGCTTATAAATGTAGTAAAATTTCTTTTTTACAAAATATTTTCTGTGCGTTTTTGGCTGTCCAAAAATATGGTTATTAGATGCGCGGGCATGAGACGGTACTTTTCCTAACCAGATAAGGGAAACGATAAATTTTACAAACATGAATTTCTCCATGAATAGAAATCAAAGTCAAAACTATTGTGCCAGAAGAAATAGCTAAAAATAGCGTTCTATTTTAAGGGAACCATAAAAAAAATATCATGACTTTAATTAAAAAGTTAAAAATATATAAAAAATATAAACAATACTCACGTAGCAACACAATGGGCAGCTGTTATAACCCATCGGTCAGATATCAAAGCGCCTCCACACGCAAGTTTCTTACTTAAAAACCCTGACTTTATAAGCGCTGCTTGCCACGGATGGGAACCGAACCCGGTAGAATGTCCACCCACGATACGATTTGACCGTGTGAAGTGTTCACCACAACCTGGAAAGTGGGAGATTGAGAAAATATAAGAAAGAGGAAGAAAAAAAATTGTGGAGTTTATGGATAGGAAGAGATGGACTATAAGAATTTGGATGTTTTGTTTTTTTCTTAAAATACCATTACTTTGTGTATAAGCAATCTAACTACTGTGCGTTTATCCCTTACAAGGTATATTGTATTATCCTAAGTGTCAATATTTATAGAATCAGCAAGTATTTCAATAAATATTTCTTTTCAAAAAATTCTCTCAACGTGACACTAACGAAAGGATTTACAGTCAGTTGTCACGTTAAAAAAGTGTATATAAGTTTTCTAAAATAAATACAACGGTAGAGAAAAAAAATATTTACAAAAAAAAATTGAATAACAAAAACTAAATCATATAAGGTGTAAAGAAATATCAACAGACAAGTTTCCCTTTATTTGTCTATCAAAATAATATTTTTTTTCAACGTTTTTGAACCACTTCATGAAAATTTGTATATGTGTCCGGGATTGAATATAATGCTAAAATGATAATAGAGCGTATTCCTTTTATTTTTTAAACTGGGTTTTTATTTTAATAGCATTTACTATGTTTTCGTAAACATTTATGTGGAGCTTTTTAAATTTTTTAATCTGAATACGTTTTTAAATCTATATAAAATATATATTTATGTACAAAACACATAAAAACTAATGTACCAAAACCAAAATTACTAATTTTTCTATTCAAGCAAATATTCTACAATCATTCAATATAAGCACTAAAATAATTCTACGACTAACAACAAAATATAAAAAAAATACAATAAAAAGTCTATATATGTACATTTTACATGAAGAAGTGAAACTTCAGAAAGGTTCTACGAAAGAATGAGATGAATATAGATTATTAGGATAATTGTAAAGGTTTATTATTTTTTATAATTTCTTACCAAACTTAAAAATATTACATTACATACATTGTCTATTACATAATATATAATATAATTTCTATCTCATTCTTTCGTCAACTTAGGTTACTTACTTACTTACTTAACTTCACGCTTATCCCTAGCGGGGTAGTCAGAGAGAGCGGAGCGCCAAACGCTACGGTCCCTGCATACCTCTTTCGCCTCGTCCACAGTCATTAACCTCTTCATGCATGCCCTCCGGGGAGTCCTCATGCTTTTTACGTGACCTTCCTCCAGTATCATCGATACTGTATTCTCGAAGGTCAACCGACGCCTCCCCCTGCCTCTCTTACCGCTCACCTTTGCTTCATATATCTTTCTCACCATTCTTTCATCACTCATCCTCTCGACGTGCCCAAACCACCTGAGCACGTTCTTCTTCATTCTTACTATAACATCCTCGCTTATACCTGTCACAACTTAGTCTTATACATTTATGTGTTTGTTTCCTTATCGTGACGCATTTTCGTTACATTAAGCTTCAAATCCATTCATTCTAAGGAAGTTTCACTTCAATAAATATTATAAAAATTTTAACCACAACGTGATAGGAACCCATAACTTCTAAGAACATTGCTACTAAATCACTAATAAGCGTCTACAATATTGCTTCATTTTGTGAAAAAGCAACAAAAGCGTGCATCAGAGGTGCGTGATGATTATGAAAAACGCCGTGCAATTAACAAGCAGGAAGGAAAATAATATAGAGAAAACTCAAGAACTTTTATTTATTAGTGAAATTTGGTTCGATGCTCGAAGAACTATTTGAAATTATTTCCATTTCTTGGACCTGGTAAGTAAAAACGCGACGAAGAGTTCCGCCACTGAACATGTAGTGACTAGAATTTACAGTGTCATGACACTAGATTCTCTCTAACACTCTGCTATGTGGGAAAGATAGCTATAAATTACTTGAATTAATTTATACAGGGGATATATAGAACTAGTGTAACATTTTTTTTTTTTTATACCACGACGGTGGCAACAAGGCACACGGCCCACCTGATGGTAAGTGGTTACCGTGGCCTATGGACGCTTGCAACACCAGGGGCATCACTTACGCGTTGCCGACCCTGAACATGAAACATGAAGAACTTGCAAAAAACAATAGAAGAAACCGTTACAGGACTTCAGTTTCACTTGAAACTGAAGTATATTTGTTCTTTCAGTATTACAATACCAGGACGGACCAATACAGTTAACCTTTTATATTCCAGTAATACAGTTAGCCTTATAAGGGCATTTGATTAGGCAAGTAAAAAAACAACTACTTCTACTTTCTTCCTTTCAGAGATTTTACTAAAAAATATGACGATGAAAACAAAATACCCCACTGAAGGCAAAAGTCCTTGAGTTTTCTTATAACTAATACAATAAATCATTCAACTACAATCTAACCAGTTTTTATAAAACATCTCACCCGGGTAGCTAGGTCGTGGTGGCTTATGACCATTCGTGTGTATCGGCACATAATCATCATCACCGTCCGGTTTCGAACCTATATCCGGGTAGTATTCCGGTAACTGTGTTGTACTTTCGTGATACGACGGTTTTACATAGTAATAGTGGTTCTGATCATAGTTTTGTATGCTCCAATCCGGTTTCGGCCGGTTCAAACCGGTTTGATCCGGTTCCGGCCGCTCTGGTACCGGTTTTGGGCGGTTGTGGTGCGGGTTCACGTGGTTTGTATCCGTGTAAATGATGATTGGGTCCTCGAACTGTGTGTTTGTTTGGTATTCGAACGTTTCGTGTGGGAATGTGCCGATGATTTGTATAAAGTCACCTGTTTGTGAAATATTTGGTTTACTACGTGATGTACTGAACCAGGGGGGAGCAATCTGCGGTCCGCTTAGTTTAATGCGGCCCGCCAAGCGTATTATTTATATTACAAATATTATTCCGCTAATATTTTATCGTATTTTTGTAATTTTATGTTTATTTCAGAGTTCGGATAACATTGCCAAAAAAGGTTGCTCACCCCTGTACTAAGCTATGACTGTCAATCTACTGGCTATAATTTAAATACGTTTAATTTATACAATTATTACAAAATACATACATAAATACAATAAAGCAAATAAAAAGCTGCGTCAGCATGAAATAATACTTTACACACATATACGAGTACTTCTATTCTATGAAAATGAATGAATGAATGAAGATATTAAATAAATTTATATGCAGCATATTTAATTTTTAGCAAGCATATATATGCCATAACTCCATCTGCCTTAGCCTATACTTAAAAAAACACTAATATGATCTTATACAGCGGTAAACAGAGTGTCTTGACACTAGACTTCTCTTTGACTACACTGCTATGCGGGATAAAGCGTGAAGCTGCTTTTTCTTCATATTGAGGACATGGGTCGGATTTATTTATTTATAATAACGATATGTGTATATTTTTAACCAAATTTAAAAAAAAAGGATGTGGTTCTCAATTCTGTTGTTCTTTTATGTGTTACCGCATAGCTTTTTACTGAATGAACCAATTTTGATGACTATTTGTTTTATATAATAGCTAGTGCTTCTGATGTGATCTTATTTAAATTTTATTAAAATTATACAAGTAGTTTTTGAGTTATTCGTAATAATTTTAGTTTTTAGTGCATTTTATTTTAAGACTGAATAGGTTAAATCTGGTACAATTCGCAATAGAAGCCAGGCATGCGAAAATAGTAGAAAATACGTAATAAGTAATTACTATTATTTAACATCTAGATATATTCATTAATGTAATGAATTATACAATAGTTGCTTCCTTTTGTTGTACAATTTGGTTAGTTTTTTTTATTTCTTCGAGTAATGATCTAAGAACGTTATACAATAGCTTATGAAGTTATTACGTTATTAAAAAATGTATAAAAAAATATTAAATTTTCGATGTATAATAATTGTCTGATTGTCCTACTAATAAGACTAAGTAATCAGAAAAAAAAATTACGGCGTTGAGTTCCGCCATTTAAGAATGTCTTGAATTTGGAGAACGGAGTGAATTGAGTAGGTTCTCACTGCCTACCCCGCTAAAAAAAACATTAAAAATCACACTATCACGTCACGTTTGACATAAACTTTTGTGTAAAATGACATTCACGTTTCTAAGACAACGCGCTGTTTACGCGTCAGTGGGGCCTTAAGTATTAAAAAAAGGCGATATATATTGCTAGTCGTCTCTTCCTACGTTTCTTTATCAGATTAGTAATACTTCCTCTAGTAAAACTGAGCATCTTGAAAATATGTTTCAAGGCCTAAAATTTTTATTCAGAGGAATTTTTGCAGTCATTTTTATGTTGTTGCAGCTGGACTGGAACCCATTTTTTTTTAATTTCACGCAGTATCCCGCACATAGCAGGGTAAGCTGAGGGAACCTGAGAACCTAGTGTTAAGACACTCCATTCTCTTAACATTTCCGGTCCCCACTGGACTATATAAATATTGAACGTTTTCATTTACTGGAGTGGGAATCGAACCCACAACCTATCGCGTTTACAGTTGTACACTAGTGCCTCTGCACCACGACAGGCATCTTACTCTTCTTGAACCCATTTTTGACAACATAAACTATTGTTCTCAACATAATAATCATATAATTCCATACAATTATATAGATTAGGGGCACTTTCGAATAATTTGCACCGGATGAAGAATTACTTTTTAAACCTCTTCAAGCTATTGTGTTAACGCTTCACTAGGCGCGATACTTTGACTTTCACTGGTTTTCTCTTAAAACTGCGACCAGAAAATTAGGTAATTTTATAGTAATTTTTTATACTTCTTATTTCCGTTATTTGGCTTAATTTTATAATAATAGATTCTCCCATGCAAGATTCATTTGGGCTGAATACTGTGGAGTTTTTCTCCTTGATAGATCTTATTTCGGCGGAAAGTAGGGAACGGAAACCTTAATAGAACGGAGTGTCTTAACACTAGGTTCTTGGGTTCTCTCTGCCTACCTTGCTATGTGCAGGATACAGCATGAAACAAAGACATTGGGTTTTGAACGAATGAACTCGATAATAATAATAATATACGGAACTTTGTCTGACGAAGCTAGAAATCCCCTATATTATAAATATGAACATTTTCCCAAGAATGTCTAAACTCACAAGAAATCGTAAATTTACACACACACATTAGTATGTACATGTATGTATGTCTATGTATGTATGTCTATGTATGTATGTCTATGTATGTATGTCTATGTATGTATGTACATTTAAGAAAGAAAAGAAAACCATGTTAAAAAAAAACACTTAAAAGTATAAAATTTTTGATTGACTTAAAAACGATTGACTTAAAAACTACTTGTCAGATCTTAACTAAATTTAAATGGGACCACATCAGAAGCACTAGCTATCATATAAAAAAAGAATCATCAAAATTGGTTTACCCAGTAAAAATTTATGTGTACCACATCCTTTTTCAAAGTCGGTTTAAAACATAGCAAGAGCTTCTTACTAAAATTTTATATAATTCTCATAATAACCATTAACAAAAATTACTTTCATGATATGCAAAATGTAACCTTTATAATATAAAAACCTGGTTTTGTATTACGTAACTATTATAGTATCGGGGTCGTTGCGCAACTACAAATACAATCGTTTCTATAGGCGAGAAAGTAAACATAATAACACATTACGAAATTCGTTGTGAAGAAAAATGAAACGAAAAAACAATTTACTTCCGGAAATAATTGGTACGCTAATTGGAGTTTGAATTATTAGCGCGGAAATTTTGAGAATATTACATAGCTGTTACCCGCGGCTTCGCTCGTAGTCAATGGCAGTCCATACTACATACTATAGTGTATAGTACATATTCATTTAAAGACTAATGAAGTACATACATACTCGTACATACATAGCTTCACGCTGTATCCCGCATATAGCAGGGTAGGCAGAGGAAATTGAGGCATTGCGTGCTGAGTGGCGGAACTCAACGCCGCGCTTTGCCTTGTTACCAAACCCAGGAAATGAAAAATTCCATTTCCTGGAGTGGGAATCGAATCCACAACCTGTCGCATGTACAGTCGCACGCTTGTGCTTCTGCGCCATGACAGATATTATGGAGTAACTCACATAAAAAACAGATTTCAAATTTCAGAAACCTCCTCCTTTTTTAAAGTTAGTTAAAAATAACAAATTTACATACAATTAAAAATTTAAATTTTCCAAAAGTCACGTGTTTTTCTGCAAGACGAGAGAGAGTCTATTGTACTCATTCATTGTATTATTTCATAATTTTTACGAACATACATACTTACATATATGTATTTATTTGGCAAACCTTTTGTTTGAAGTGAAGTGAGGACCGAATTTGGGTCAGTTTCGAAATTTTTACTAAAGAAATAACATTCTAGACATTACATTATTGTTTCACGGTAAAAGCCAAGTGTTCTAACTCAAAAATTATGTTTTTGTTATAATTATAATAAAACGCATTTATGGAATGAAAAGAGAGAGAGAGAGCTTAGTGACACGTCACTCTAGTCACTGATGAAACATGAATAAGTTCCCAAGGAACCTACATGTCAAATTTAATGTTTCTACGACCAGTGGTTCCATCTGTACGTTGTCTGTTAGTCACTCAGTAACGCTTTATACATCCCTTCTAATATTAGAAATGTGTTCTTACGTTTGTTTGTTACACTTTCACGCCAAAACTACTCAATGGATTGTAATGATATTTTGTACACATATTTTAAGAGATTTTTTTCGAATGTGTAGTATTCTGTTGGACTTAATGACCTCGATAGCGTCACCGGATTTTGGAGGGTTCGAGCTAGGCCTACTGGGCAAACAATCATGTCTGCCAAAAATTTGAAAATCTAGCTCCATCAAAGCAAATTAACATATATACTTTATGGAATTATGGATAAAAATGACCAAACTTGAAAAATGTTTCTCTTTTTTCTCAAATTTGTTTTGTGTTTTCTTTTATATGAAATATTGTAATTAAAATAAGTTAGCCTTTTTTTTTTTTGATAAAGCAATTATTTTTGCACTTATTAGAATTTACATTGTATTAGTATTAGCCTAATATTTATTATTCATTTATTTTTATTATTCACTCCATGCTTTATGTATAAGTGGAAACTTTATTGGCCTATGTTATGTTAATTATGTGTTAATTTGATGTATTGTATGTGCTGTTTGTTTTCCCAACTATAATAAAATAAATAAATAAATAAATACACTATAGTATGTAGTATCGACTGCCATTGACAATGTGAGCGAAGTCGAGGGTAGCAGCTAGTTATTTTATATATTGATTCATTTATCATAATTATGTTAACACAAATTGTTAGTTTACAGTTTGTATTAGACATGAGCAATAAAATATATTACAATTTTAAACTATATTAACAAAAATTGTTATATCTTTTCAATTTATGACACAAGTGTGAAGAAGATTTAGTAACGACCTAATTCTCAAAAAAAAATCTTTAAAAATTAATAATCTATGACCATACAATACATATTTACTAATTTTTTTTTTTTTTTTATTGATAACGGAGGGCAAACGAGCAGAAGGACCACCTGATGGTAAGTGGTTACCTTCGCCCATAGACATCTACAACACCGGAGATGTTGTAGATGCGTTGCCAACCTACAGGATACTGATGGAAGGGGGGACAATGTAGTAGTCCACTATCAGAACCACCACATTTTGGGGAAAGGATGGGTGGGAAAGGGGAAAATCTGGCTTACATGCCATCGACCCGGAACACATCATTAGATATTTGGCGGTTCGTCTTTGACATGATAGTGGTCGCGAGCCAGTCGGAGGACGAACCTCCTACCACCTAACGAAAATAATTAAGATATAATACAAAATTTTTTGTAACATTTTACATGAACTACAATGAAACTTTTTTAACCTTATTAATCACAAATGCTCATACATTACATAGTCTTACAAGTAAATGAATTCGAATACCAAAATAAGCGCTATTAATTCACTTTAAATAGTTTGATTTAAAATCGGCAAAAGCGCTTATTTTCCTGTTTTCATGGGAATTTTAAGAAACCCTCTCTCGTTACTCCCCTAAACTCCCCAAGACACCTACATGGCAAATTTCATCTTTCTACGTCCAATAATTTCGCCTGTCCTTTAATTGTCAGTCACTCAGTAAGGCAAGGAATACACATATATTTATATTACATATACTTACTAGCATTATGAACAACGGGCGCTATTTCAGTGGGTCGCTCAGTTGTTTCCTGTTTAATACAGCATGCCCATATCATGCCTCCTGAGCACAAATCAAGGGGCTTCCCACCCCCAATAGCGCAGGTTATGCTCAGACCACAAGAGTATCTGGCGCCCCGGTACCGGCAGGATTGGGGTATCACTGGAATAGAAAATGGTATATTTAACTGATTGCTGTGATTTGAAATTCGATGTAACAAAAACGCGACACTAAAAAGAGACAAACATATACGTCATATATAAATATAAATTAACAATATATTTACTTTGATAATACATATATCAAAGTAAATATAAAAATATATTTATTTTCTTTACCTGAGGAACTCTAATGCTTTTTTTGTAGTTTTAGCCTGATTTGATCATGTAACTTAGACCACTTGTAAAGTTAATCTGGACATGGTAGAAAATTATCTCTACAAGCATATAAAATTTGGTAGCCATAGATTTTATAGTCTAGGACAAGAGAGTTTCCGAAGTTTTATTGATATGAATAATAAAAAGTTTTGCTTCGGTCATCTCAATATTCCTTCCTCCAAGCAAAATATGAACCCTCAAATATCACGTACGAAATACACTAAAAAGTATATTAAATACGAATAACTATTATATATACATATTCTAATAAATTAAAATGGGACCACATTCTGATGTGGTATCATATAAAATATTGGTTCAACCAGTAAAAGTTTATGAAACAAAACAAGCAAAATAAGAACCTCTGGTTTGGTAATTCGGTTAAAAATTAAAACTATTTTAACAATATCGCCTCAGTATCTTTTCAAAGCTCGTTACAATACATGGTAAAACTGAGACGCCCTGTTAAAAGAAGAATCAACAAAATTGTTTCACCCTGTAAAAAGTTATGCGGTAACAAAAAAAAAATAAAAAATAAAAAAATTCAGCCGAATTGAGAACCTCCTTTTTTGGAAGTCGGTTAAAAAAAGTACTTATTTAACTTCAAAATTCAAAGTAAGGCCACACGTATCGCATGTTAGACCGTTTCAAGCGAGATCATAGCCGTCAATAAATCAATTATGCAAATATAAAAAAAAAGTAAACATCGCGTGTTTATAAACAAACGTGGATGAGAGTAAAAGTAGTGAAGTGAAATTGATCGATCGAGGCCATTCACCGACCATTGATAGCTTGCGTTACATAACTTGAGATATCATGCGTAGCAGTGGCGATGCGTCCATACAACTCGGTTCCCACCGGCTTGCCTAACTTTTCAAAGTACAAGTACGAGATAAAGGACGAGAAAAGGTTGCCAGGAAAATATCGGGCATAAAATTTCAAAAAACCAACCTCGGACATCTTAAAGACCAAAAAAAAAAAGATCATCGCCATATTGAAATTACTAAATACCTTTACATCCTACACCGGCTTCCTTAAATACACCGGGTTCCCTAAATATACATTGGCTTCTCTAATTCTAATCTCTCTAATTTATCGGCTTGCCTAACTAAAATTTCCACCCTTCGCCACTGATGCGTAGTGATGCGTGACGAAAATACAAGCTGTGTCCCGCGGCTTCCCTTACTTCACATTCATATTTATAATACTAGTAGGCATATAAAGTAGCTCAAGTTAGCTACCTTCCAGTAAAAGTCCCGTCAAAATCGGTCCAGCCGTTTCAGAGATTATCCGGAACAAACAGACAGACATACAAAAATTAAAAAAAAATTATTGTGGTATATACACCGTAGATATATTCCGTATATACCGTAGATACAATAATATGCAAGTAGAAAGAAGTGGTTATTGTAAAACAGACACTGCAATTTTATCTATACGAGATATTAATAATATTTTCCAAAATTTTATCTTGTTACATATATTTCATATCAATACAATTAGGTAATCGGAAAGTTACTTTTTTTTATACGTCAGTCAGGCAGTAAATATCGATTAAACATTGTAAAGGTAAATTAGTATTAATTAGTAAATTAGATTAAACATTGTAATTGTAATTGTCCCAAAATTAACGCAAGATTTGACTTTGCCGCCATTTGCTATTATATTCATTATTCATTCGCTATTAAAAGACTAAAATGGCATTTTCTATTTAATTCAAATCTTGCGTTAATTTTGGGACATCCTATACATGCATGATCATCGAGCTTTTATTTATTATATTTGCAATTCAGGGTAATCTAAGAAATGTCAAAATTATATACAAATATTATGTAAATTCGTTAAGATTTCAAGTTATAAAACATTCAAATTGGCTCCAAATGATTCACAACTCGAACTTGACTGTACACGCAGCCGCGTACATATAGCAATTACATAAGCAATTTAGAAAATATTTTTTAAAGGAAATTACGTTATAATTCAACATATTACTATCATTCAATATAAACGCTAATCTTACGACGTAAATAATAGGTATAACATAATTCAGGAAGTAATTTGGTACTCTAATGGACTTTCTCGGAATACACCATTAGAAATAGAAAGCATGGTGTGACTTTTGATCTGCACTTTCCAAAAACTATGTTGTGATACAATTTATCATTTATACGGAAATGATAACGTTGATATTTCTTATCTATATACATTAATGACGTAGTCGTGGCTTGGCTAGGACGTGTCTTTCAGCGACAAAATTGTAGATACAAATCCCTTGTAAAGTGGTTTCACTTAATTTAAAAGATAATATTGGTTCACTTTGTTTTCTTGACAGAGTGTCTAGACATTAGGTTCTCTCTGCCTAGTCTGTTCGCGAGAGAAAGCGTTAGGGTGGTTTATATTGATCTTGTTAGACAAAGTTCAAGGTAGAGTTCCGAGTTATGTCTCTATTTATATAGGAAGTAATATAATGAGCTTTTCTTTTTTATCCTTTGAAATTATATACAAAGTAACTATTAGTTCGGTTCTTTAATTATGGCGCTTCAAGCGTACCAGTTGAGCACAAAACACTTCGCCAATGTCATGTTGTATGGAGAACACACGAAGGAGGATTGATCGAAAAATAACTATAGGTTACAATAACTGTAACTATCATTGTCAAAGTCGTCATTATGACGAAGTATATAGACTATGAAAACATTTAATATCTCTATATATAAACCGCTTGCGTTACGAAGTGACTGACGGACAACATACATGCAAAACTAGAGGTCATAGAAAGCTGAATTTTAGCACATAGGTTCCTTGGGGAGTGTAGGGGAGCATTAAGCGAGGAGTTCTCGAAATTCCTACGAAAACGGGAAAACACGGGATTTTAGGTTTTATTTCACACAAACGAAGCCATGGGATACAGCCAGTTAATTCGATCTTATAAATTATTATCCACTCCAGGAAATGTAAAAGTTTAATATGTTAATTTCCTGGGTTTGGTAACAAGGCAAAGCGCGGCGTTGAGTTCCGCCATTCAGCACGTAATGCCTCAATTCGGCGGAAAGTGAGGAATGGAAATGTTAAAATGGGACGGAGTGTCTTAACACTAGGTTCTCAGGTTCCCTCTGCCTAACCTGCTATATGCGGGATAGAGCGTGAAGCTAAAAAAATATATTATAAATTTTGGAAAGCTAGAAAATTCTTAGCGTTTACGATTCCTCAGACCATGAATGTTTATTACGAAAGATGTAAAAGAATGTATGTAAGCATGCCAGCGAGACGCACTTGTAATGTATGTGATTGAAAGTGATGATTGTATGTTTAAATACAAATACAAATACAAATATTCTTTATTGCACACAAATAAACAAATAACATAGAAGTAGTAATAGCGTACAATAAGGCGGCCTTATCGCTTAAAGCGATCTCTTCCAGGCAACCTTTGGATATTGGATTTGTATAAAGTAGTGGTAGGCGGTGCACTAATCAGGATATTTACATTAAAAAAAATTAAATATACTCGTATGTTAATTAAAAATACAAACTAAATACATAATTATATACATACTTACATACATTCATATATACATACATGCATACATACATATATACATACATACATACATACATACATACATACATACTCTTTAGTTCATATTCTTTGAAGTCAGTTTTCTTTTTTATTAAAATCTTAATTTTATATCTGAAATATAATACTTCGTAATACTTTATATTAGTTCTCTAAAAGGTATAATTGAGTACAGATTTTCCTTTCACTAATTATTCTGTCTTTTCATAAAAATGCAGAAGATTCGTGAATAAAAATAATTCATCTTCTTTGAAAAATTATCAAATTTTACAATCATTGTGTTTTCAGTTAGATACCGTCCACAGTGCTATAAGGATTTCCATTCGCAGAGTGATATTATGTTTGGTGGTAGGAGGTTCGTCCTCCGTCTGGCTCGCGACCACTATCATGTCAAAGACGAACCACCAAATATCTTATGATGTGTTCCGGTTCGATGGCATGTAAGCCAGGTTTTCCCCTTTCCCACCCATCCTTTCCCCAAAATGTGGTGGTTTCGATAGCGGACTACTACATTATCCTCCCTTTCCATCTGTATCCTCTAGGTTGGCAACGCATCTAGTACATCTCTTGTGTTGTAGATGTTTATGGGCGAAGGTAACCACTTACCATCAGGCGGTCCTTCTGCTCGTTTGCCATCCGGTATCCATAAAAAAAAAAAAAAAAAAAGATAATATTTAAACTTTTTTTGACAAACCACGTAACATGTATTTCAATTTTTCGGCGAAAAGTAGGGAATCAAGTATCCTAATACTCTAGGTATAGGTACTTTCTACCTACTCTGCTATTCGAAAAAAAAAATGAAGTAATTTATTTTATAAAAAATGATGTAATCATTATTAATGATGAAATTCTTCTTATTAAATATTAATTATTCTCATTTATATATATTTTTAATTTAGTTTATAATAATATAGAAGTCATCCGAAATTCATTTTCGTATAGAAATTAATATCAAAAGCATTCTAAATTTCCTGTCTTTGTAGAAATAGAGGGTCACATCTGCGACTTACGTTTGTTTTGCACTATTATATAACTACTGAATACGTGCGTATTTCATACTTAGGTAGTGAATATATTTTTTGTTTGTTAATAGGAAAATATTATTGAAGTGGTTATGCTACTATTATTGCAGCTTCTCGTTTTTATCCGCCTACTAGTGAACCTAGTGTATTGACTTTCTGCTTTCCACTCTGCCAAATACTCAACGGGGCGAAACTTAACGTCGCCCTTTGTCTTACCAATAATTATTTGGTGTTTTATAAAAGCATGTTTTATATTAATGGTAACATAGTATTAAATGTGGTGTACCATTTATAGTGACTGAAAAAATATGCAAGCGTGCTGAAGAGTTTAATGATTTTTTTTTTTTTTTTTTATTGATAACGGACGGCAAACGAGCAGAAGGACCACCTGATGGTAAGTGGTTACCTTCGCCCATAGACATCTACAACACCAGAGATGTTGTAGATGCGTTGCCAACCTAGAGGATACTGACGGAAGGGGGGACAATGTAGTAGTCCACTATCAGAACCACCACATTTTGGGGAAAGGATGGGTGGGAAAGGGGAAAATCTGGCTTACATGCCATCGAACCGGAACACATCATTAGATATTTGGCGGTTCGTCTTTGACATGATAGTGGTCGCGAGCCAGTCGGAGGACGAACCTCCTACCACCTAACAATTTTCATTTATTAAAGTTATAATAGAAACCACCATGACGTCGTGGGACAACGTTTGATTGTAACCAAGTTTTGGATTCGAAATTCACTAGCAGAAAGCTCATATTTAATTTAATTTTACTTTCTTGCTTTGATAAGTAAAAACCCGGCATTGAGTTCGGTCACTTAACATTCAACGTCCCAATTTTGGGCCGGAAGTAATGAACGGAGTGCCTTTTCACTAGGTTGACAACTGACCTATATCATGAAAAAAGTGTGCAATTAAAAAAACAAAAGAAACAAAATTATATGTATATAATATATTATAATAATAGAGTATATTATTTAAAATAGCATCCTATATAAATGCGTGCAGTCGTTAAACACTTTCGCCTTCTTGCACACGTCCTGTTTGTGTTGTGTTGCTTCAGCACTCTCTACACAGGCGCTTCCGTTGTCATTAGTTATACTGTTAGAATCTAGTTGATGAGCTTGTTGTACACGTTTCCTATATAGAAAAGAAAATGTTCATTTAAAAGAGTTAACTAGGTATTAATTAGTATTAGATTATACATTTTTTGCATCCCACGTCTTATTCAAAAGCAGCTACACGCTGTCGGTAATAGCAGGGTAGTCAGTATGAATCTAGAGTCAAAACACTCCGTTTCGCCGCGATGGCTTCTTGTTTATTATTTCTAAAATCAAATCATACGGTTACACAATATTTATTTAATTCCGGTTAGATTAACTGAAACTTTTATTTATTACGTCACGATATTCACGGTCGGTCTGCGTAGATTTCTTCTAGGATATTATGACGCGTTCAACATGACCTTTTTTAAGTAATTCTGTTTGCATGTAAAGAGACACGTCATTACTTGAATCGGTGAGTGCAGAAGCAACGTACAAAAAATGCAAAAAATCGTAATCGATTTAAATTAGCTTAGAAAGCTAGCTTATACACTTTTTTTGCCCTCCTGCAAAATTTGAAAATCCGGACTTACGTTGTTTCTGCACTCACCGATTCAATTATTTATTGTCAGGGGTCTTCACTCTCCTCCCTTTTGGGGGAGGAGGGGTGATGGCTTCAGGCAAATCAATTATTTAGCAAATCTTTTTAAAAGTTACCACATGCATTTAGAAAATGAATCTCTTTTTAATACAAAAGAAAATAATGAACAACTAAGGAATAAATCAAAAACGTCAGATCAGCACAGTTACTTAGTTAAAATATTAGAAAAAAGCATTAGTAAAATATTAATTGTCAAAATTATTTATTACTGTAATAAAATTTTTGAAAAATCTATATATAAATACGTGAAGCAAAAACTTTGGACCCCTTTTTACGTAATTTTCGTAAAAAGGGATCCAAAGTTTTTGCTTCACGTATTTATATATAGATTACGCGCACGAAGGCGCATGAAATTTGGCACACTTATAGTTTATATAGTGAAGGAGTGCAGAATGATAGTATCTTTTTAAAATAATACATAAAAAATATATAAAATTAATAAAATAAATGTTACACACACTATCATGGTTTGACATCCATGTTTGTAGAAAGTGACATATACATATGTCGCTAGAACGCGTTATTAACGCGTCAGTGGGGATACTAGTATGGTAAAATCCTTAGGCAATATTGCCATACCTATAAATATCAACGTTGATTTGCCCGCTAGTGTTCATAATACCAAGTTTCTTCAAAACGCAGTAAATAATACAAGGCTCATCAGATTCTTGGAATTGTATTCTTCTTCCCTTAGGAAACATTTCGCTGAGGCACTGTTCTGCGACTATATCTGATATCTTCTCGTGTGCGTACATAACTGATATACGAGCTTGGGTGTAAGGTAACACGAGTAAGATGAGCGACAGAATTTCTGCAACAATGGAAAATTTTAAATTTTCAAAGATAATTTATTTTAAATATAAATTTTGCACATTTGTTTGTTTTCAGCCATTTTCTTTCCAGCTGACAAATTACTTGATATTGCTGTTTGTTTAAGGAGATTTGCGTAAAGGATATATAAATTCAATGGAGTAAATATTTATGTAAACTTTAATACAAAACCGTTTGCTTTTTTGTCTTCACAAGCTCTCTTCTTTTCGCGAAGTTAACAGAAAAAAACCTGCTGTATCCTGCATATAGCGGGGTAGGCAGAGGAACCAGAGAACCTAGTGTTAAGACACTCCATTCTCTTTCAACATTTCCGTTCCCCACTTTCCGCCAAATTGAGGTATTGCGTGTTGAGTGGCGGAACTCAACGCCGCGCTTTGCCTTGTTACCAAACCCAAGAAATGAAAATAATGATATGGGTGCCAGTGCATTATCACTCTATCTAGTAGCAGTGCTAATTTATGCATAGATAGAATGCTTGCTGCTAGTGGAAGCATGCCTGATGTGGTGTTATATGAGAAAGAAATAAGAAATGGAATTTTAGTTCAATTATGACCGTAAAATATCACTTGAAATATAAATTTTCTTCTTAGTAGAGCGCTGTTTTTTAAATGACTAAGTTAGCCTTGTGTTATGTTTAGCTTTCTGAAAATACCATTCATATAGTTAAATGTTTTCTGACGTAAAAATTAAAAAAAAGTTAAATAAATCTAGATATATAGGAGATTCGTCCTCCGTCTGGCTCGCGACCACTATCATGTCAAAGACGAATCGCCAAATATCTAATGATGTGTTCCGGTTCGATGGCATGTAAGCCAGATTTTCCCCTTTCCCACCCATCCTTTCCCCAAAATGTGGTGGTTCTGATAGCGGACTACTACATTGTCCCCCCTACCATCAGTATCCTCTAGGTTGGCAACGCATCTACAACATCTCTGGTGTTGTAGATTTCTATGGGCGAAGGTAACCACTTACCATCAGGTGGTCCTTCTGCTCGTTTGCCGTCTGTTATCAATAAAAAAAAAAAAATACACAATACAAATTCTAAATACAGCTATTTTAACCGGTTTAATGGCGAATTCAAAAATTTTGTTCTATATATATATGCACCTATAATGGTTGTTGTTAGATTTCTTGCATTTCAAGCTGCAAGTCGTATTTTAGCTAGACATTTTAATTTGACCAGCGCCATACATCAGTTAGTATGATTAATTTTGTCACACGTTCATATATCGTGCAACGATGGATGTTTTAATTCAAAGGTGATACGTTGATATTACGTTACTGCAAAACTTTTTATTTTATTAACCGATTTTCAAAAAAAGGAGGTTATCAGTTTAACTGTATTTTTTATCTGTGTTACCGCATGACTTTTCACTGGGTGAACAAATTTTGATGATCCTTTTTTATATGATAGCTAGTGCTTCTGATGTGGACTCGATACTTAGTTAAGAACTAATGAGTAGTTTTTATTATTCGTGGAGTTATTCGTAATAATTGTTCTTTTTACTGCATTTTCTTTGGAGTTGATTTTCTTCACAATTTTAATTATATCATTGTTGGGTTCTATATGACCCCATGCATATTTTATAGCTGGAAAGTATGTACCAAAATGATTTAGAGATCTTTATAATTTTATTTACCACGGTAATATGAGCTTAAGTTTTCTAAAAAAATATCTCACGAAAAAAAATAATCTTTAGCATCGAGAACGATATTACCTAAAAAGTTTATTTAGAAAATCTCAAAAATATAAAACTCATACATATTTAGCTTATATTTGTGGAAAATGTACCTAAAGCTAAATATAATTTATCTCCTCATTTCGAAATATTCCGATTTCCACATATTATTATAACAAAATAAAAAAAATCAACTAACAAAATTAACAATATATTAATAACAAAATCATACAAAACTACAAAAAACAATACAACCATTATTCATCATTTTCTCTATACGATATCGCATACAATTGGGTACAATCGTTGAAAACTTTTGCCTTCTTGCACACATCGTGATCCAGATTCATGCCATTAATATTCTGAGCGCAGGTCTCTCCCACATCGGATATCAGAACCCTCGGGTCATATCTATGTATGGCTTGCACTCGTCTGTAGTAGTTGCGAATATTTATTACTCCATCATTAGACATTATGCCGAACTTCTTTAATACACAGTGGATTATACAGGGTATATCATTTCTGTCGATATGTAGAGGGTATCTGTATAAATTTCTTGGATACATTTCTGTTAGGCATTCGTTTGTCATCATATCACTTTTCTTATCACGAGCATATTGTATTGATAAGGAAGGTTCTGTGTCCAAGTTTTGAGAGAAGAATTTGTGACTGTAGCTGTTCACTAAGGCTAAGTATGTGAACGCTATGAAGAGTAGAACTGAAATTTTAGAAAGTTACACATATCAAAAATAATGATGCCGTAGTTCTGCAGTTGAAGGGGCATGTCTGGCTGCAAGCAACTTAAATAACTTCATGCACATTGCTTTCCAATCGATTGTATGTTTCGCTACCCAAAAGTAAAAGATGAAGGAAACACAGGAACCGATTGACATAAGAAAAAAAAATCAGTTAGTTTAAAACAAATACCATGCCATCCATTAAAGGATCGTGTAACTTTAAGTTACCATTCTTTATGTACACTAAAACATATTTTTAAAACATAAATGTTTTCTATGAATTCAATTCATAATATAATTTGTCGAACATAATTTATAAATATATTACATAAGCTGTATATATGTTAATCTTAATAAACTTCATATTTTATTCTAATCAGTTCAGAATCCATAAACATCGATTGAAGGTAAGAAGATAATTTCAAAATTTAAAAAGAAAATTTCTTGTTTGATAAAAGTTCTACGAATACTTTTTTAATCTTATTACCATATTTGGAAGTAATTTAAAAGTTCTCCTTTTCAAGATTAAAATTAAATATTTTTTTTGATGTGCCCTTCTTAAAGGTAATATATCAGTTTTTTGTTATTTTCTTTTATTTTTGATGTGAGTTTATACATTTCGATATTTTTTATTTATATTCTATACTAATGCTTTCATTAGAAATATATTCTCACTTACTGAGGAACGGAGTGTCTTAACACTAGGTTCCCTCTACCTACCCTACTATATGCGGGACACAGCGTGAAGCTATATATGTATGTATATATATTCTCACCAGGAGTGAATGAATTGATAAATTAGGTTAGAACATTTTTCAGGAAGGGCTTTTATAACCTTAAATTTTATCTGTAAATGTTATTTAAATACGTTTTTACCTAAATGTATTTGATTGACTTTGGTGTGTTAGTATTTCGTTATTTATTAATCATATGAATAAAGTAATTCTTTCTTGCTGTTGTAAGTCACAAGTACGTAATAACAGTAAAGTAACCTTCATTTTTCAAATGACTTCAAAAACCTCCTGTTTTCAATTTGACTGTATTTTCTCTTGTATGTTACCGCATAACTTTTTACTGGGCTTATGTTGAAGATAATTTTTTATGAGATAGCTAATGCTTTTGATATGGCCTATTAAAATTTAATTAAGATCTGACGAGTAATTTTTGAGTTAATACATACATACGACAGACAGAGGTAGAGACAGAGGGAAAATAGTGTTAGGAGTTCATTCCCCTCTTTCCGCCGAATTGAGGCATTGCGTGCTGAGTGGCGGAACTCAACGCCGTGCTTTGCCTTGTTACCAAACCCAGGAAATGAAAAAATCCATTTCCTGGAGTGGGAATCGAACCCACAACCTGTCGCGTTTACAGTCGCACGCTTATACCTCTGCGCCACGACAGGCGTTGTTTGAGTTAATCGTAATAATTTTACTTTTCAGTGCATTTTATTTCAAGTTTCTTTTCTTTTTTTTTAGTTGTAAGTCAAGACGACAATAAGTAAAAGAAATACTCACTTTCCATACTTCAAATTGAGAATCTCACAAAGTTATTTGAAATATAAAATAGTTTCTCCATATGGACCTTACATCACGAACTGAATGCTTCCAATTTTCAAAGTTTTATTGCAAAGTACTTATATGTATGTTTCACGTTTGACAAAACAATCGGTATTGTTCGATCGATAACGTTAAAATAAAAAGTTAAAACTTGCCAGTTGCCAGGTGCATGTAATACGTAACCTAAATATTCTTTCATAGTAGAGTTTTTATTGCTTTATATACAAGTATAAATTCCACTAAGTCAGTGGTTCCCAATTGCCAGGTCACGACCTGGTACCAGGCCATGAAAATAAAATACCGGGTCGCACCGGGCAATAAATTTTTTAATGTATTTTTTCAATACTTAATAACCTTAAAAATAAACATAGAAACCGACTTGAAGTAGAACTAACCTTAAAATAAAATTTTCGTTTCGGATTGCTTAGTAAAAAAATAAGGCGCATACTTCACACTAAAATTTAATGACTAAATAGACGATACCAAAGTATGTAGTACTAATATTTTTTTACTATTAATAAATGTGTATTATTTTTTCTCAAGAAAACCAGCTTGGGTTTAAAAGTGTTAAGTGGGTCAAGAAGGGGCAGTGTAGAAATTACCGGGTCATGGCAGAACAATGTTTGGGAAACACTGTACTAAGTGAATATTGATGGATAGGTTGATATGTCGACTTGCACGTAAATATTTTAGATATTAATACATACACATACATACATACATAGTTTCAAGCTGCATCCCGCATAGAGCAGGGTAGGCAGAGGGAACCTAGTGTTAAGACACTCCGTTCCCCATTTTCTGCCGAATTCAGATATTGCGTGCTGAGTGGCGGAACTCAACGCCACGCTTTACCTTTGTTACCAAACCCAGGAATGAAAAGTTTCATTTTCTGGAGTTGGAATCGAACCCACAACCTGTCGCGTTTACAGTCGCACGCTTGTAACTCAGCGCCACGACAGGCGATTAATAGGATTTATTATTTAAATTAGGAGGATTCTATTTACACGATATATTTATTTATAGGATGAATAGCCAAAATAATATAATATACATACATATAATAATACAGATAAAATATGTTCTATTTATAGAATATCAGCACTAGCTATCGTATAAAAAAAGGATCATCAAAATAAGTTTACCCAATAAAAAGTAATGTGGTGTCACTCCCCCTTTTTGTAAAATCAATTAAAAATGATGGTAAAGGGTCTATCCGTATAAGCTAAGAAAAACTGCACTGGCGTCTAATGAATTGTTTTTCCCATTTTTTTATTGCTTTTTATATAAAATAGCGACACACTTAATTTTGTGCCCCTAACCCCTGCAGGAAGGGAGTTATGGGGGTTACAACCCTTAACAAGAGACCGAGAAGATTAACTTTTATCTTCTCGGTATTATCTATAAAAGATATCTTTATGAAATTTAAACTTTTTATTCAAGAGTTCAACATAATACATTTTCTACAAAATTTTTGAAAAGATATAAATACTAGAAAACTGACGTGTCGCTATTTTATACGAAAAGCAATATAAAAATAGTAAAATCAATTCATTACACGCCAGTGTAGTTTTTCTTAGCTTATCCGGCTAGACCCTTTGTAATATTAACATGTCAAAGAATAGAACCCATTATTAAATCGAAATAATATGATAAATTTCCAATGATGTCAAAGTAAAAGTATCCAAATGAAAAAATATCTGATGCTAAACCATTAATCTATTTCAACGAGCTTTGTTTGATTGATATTGTAGAATGCAATCCAATGTTTCAATTAATTCAAAAATGTCATTTATCGAGATCAAACTATGTACAGCTAGATTTGTCGTTGTCACTTCTTGCAAAAGCGTATATTAAACACGCTTGTGTATTTGTGCTTGTAATATTTTTTTTTTTTTATGGATACCGGATGGCAAACGAGCAGAAGGACCGCCTGATGGTAAGTGGTTACCTTCGCCCATGAACATCTACAACACAAGAGATGTACTAGATGCGTTGCCAACCTAGAGGATACAGATGGAAAGGGAGGATAATGTAGTAGTCCGCTATCGGAACCACCACATATTAATTTAATCCATTATTATAAAAATATATGTATATTTTATCCACTCCTCCATATAAACTTTTCATCCAATTGCTGCAATCAGATTTCTAGTTTCTTCTTTTCCTTTTTTCTGTTTCGACAAAAGAGTACTCGATATACTTTATTCAAAACCCTCTCTGGTGAATTCCAATATTGTGACCAAAATTGGCGTAATCTATCATCATTTTCTTACACTGTATATTACAATACAATAAGCGTCGAATTAAAATACAAGGGTGTGGCGTTTTAATTTTTAATACAAAGCAAAATTTTAAAATTAATATACAGAATGAGAAAATGGAAGGTATATAATATTTTTAAATAATATCGATACAAATTATATAGGATAAAACATCTGATGCTGCTTGAAATTATCATTATAAAATGTCGATTAAATATTGAAATATAAATATCGAATATCGATTATCGAGATTAAAAATGTCGACCATATATTAGTTCCAAAAAAAAGCATATTTCCATACATTAATACTTATTCGCCCATCTCTATTCAGAATTTTTATGAATATTTGCTTAAAGCGGGATTTGAACCAATAATCATTAGTAGTAAAATAGTTATATAGGTACATTTAAACTTTATATATA
>JAKGSA010001020.1:0-97356 GCA_033558755.1 Philaethria dido | reverse complement strand
ATATATATATATATATATATATATATATATAATTGATCATATCTTTACGAGTCACTTAAAACTTGATATTTTCATTTCAAGTTTTCGTACTTTCTACTACATTCAAAGGCTTCTAACATAATTACCTTACACTGGAATTTCGGGGCTTCTTACTTAAATATTAACATGAATAATTATTAACTCTAAAATTTATTATTTATTAAAAACTATTAAAATTATTGTTGAGGATTGGTTTAGATAATAAAATGTCGTTTTTTATATGGATAACTTCACGCTGTATCCCGCATATAGCAGGGTAGACAGAGGGAACCTGAGAACCTAGTGTTAAGACACTCTGTTCTCTTTCAACAATTCTGTTACCCACTCTCCGCCGGATTGAGGCATTGCGTGCTAAGTGGCGGAAATCAACGACGCGCTTTGCCTTGTAACCAAACCCAGGAAATGGAAATAATAAACTTTACATTTATTGGAGTGGGAATCGAACCCACCACCTGTCGTGTTTACTGTCGCACGCATGTGCATCTGCGCCACGACAGGCGTTATAAAATATCTTTTACGTGTAAAAATATAGTTACAAAAGTTATAAGTTTGAATTTCACAAAATAATTATGAACAGGCAAAGAAAAAAAGGGATTTAAGATATACCACTATATATGGTGTAAATCTATAAATAATGCCTCCGTATTCGACGAGAATACAATATTTTCATAGCATAAATTATATGATGTCTTTTCAAGTACGACCAGAATCATTCCCCATATGAATATTAGTAGTTAGACGTGAAATTTAAAAAAGTATCCTTTTATAAAAAACATTAAGAACTATTAAAACAAAAAGAAAGAAAATACTTTGAAAAGTAACAGTATTACGAATAACTCAAAAACTATTCGTCAAATCTTAACTAAATTTAAATGAAGCCACATCAGAAGTACTAGCTATGATATAAAAAAAATCAAAATTAACCCAGTAAAGAGGTCTGTCGTAAAACGCATAAAAATACAGCCAAATTGAGAACTTCTTCATTTTTTCAAAGTCTGTAAAAATATTTAATTTAAGAAGGAAGCAAAAGTAGAGTAAATATAATGCAAGCTAGAGAATAAATAAATAATATTTTTAATAAAAATAGTTAATAAAGTAACATAGAGTGGTATAAAAACCAATTTTATTAATCATCACTTAACAGTTGTTGAATTATATAAAGCACAATTCTCTTCAAACGACACCAAATATCACATCCACTTCTCCCTACTGGTTTGTTAGTACTTGTACTATATGTCGCATTTATCGATGGCCGATTATAAGGAATATAACATGACCTTATGAAGACTACTAATAAAGATAAACATATGAGAGTTTTGACCACCATTTATTTATCTTCTTAATTCTTGATATCTGTAAGAAGAAAATTCATATTACTATACTATTTGAGGCCATTGTACTATAGATGGGCAGCGTCTGTCAGAACGCAAGTATTTTATTGTCATTTCTTCACTTTGGTTAGAAAAGTTATATCGTTTTGTCTTATTTTTTCTGTATTTGCTGTTTTTTTTTAGCTTCACGCTGTATCCCGCATATAGCAGGGTAGGCAGAGGGAATCTGAGAACCTAGTGTTAAGACACTCCATTCTCTTTCAACATTTCCGTTTCCCACTTTCCGCCGGATTGAATCCAATTTTCACATCTGTCGAAAATTCCCCTGTATGTTTTAAGCCCATGAAATCAAAATGTAAACGGATTCCCTTGAAATATATAAATTCTATGAATGCCTGTGGTGCGTTAGTACATTTAGACTTAATTAAAGTCCACTTTACCTTGCCTGTGTTAGCACTAACATACATATACCCAGGCTGACCTAGTTTATTATTAATTAATCCAAAGCTTCCCAGACACTTCTATTTAAATTGATGATATGTATGTCCAATACTATGTTTATATAAGGTGTACGGAAAATATAAAAATAAGTTGTATGAATATATTTCCTTTCAGTACTGTACATGGTGTTACGATCAAACCGAGAAACCGCTGATTAGTTGTCACTTTAGAAAAGATTACATGAAGAAACTATAGCTTCACGCTATATCTCGCACATAGCAGGGTAGGCAGAGGGAACTAGATAACCTAGTGTTTAGACATTCCGTTCTCTTTTAACATTTCCGCTCCCCACTTTCCGTCGAATTAAGGCAGTGCTTGCGTGTAAAGAAATGAAATCGCTTATATATATTAAATGCCTTTTAAAGCATTATAAGATTTCTTTAACACATGTATCAGTCTCTGAGCATGCTTCTATTGAAAACTTTTTATAGATTTTTTAAGCGAACTGATTGTTATATTTTTTTGTTGACAGAATACTGAAGTAGTTGCTTAATCCAAATCTATGCTTACAAAATACTATGGTTCACATTTGTTATACTATAGTTCATATAGTATTGCTCACAAGTGTGAACCATAATAACAGAATCTAATATTAACATACCCTGTTCTTCACTTTGTCCCTGTATTTGAAATATTTCATTTCTTGTGGCGGAACTCGACCACGTATGCTATCTTACCAGAGCGAGTAATGAAATTATATTTAAACCAATTCCCAAATGTAGCGTCCCAAATGTAGAGTGAACTCACAATCAATGTGCTTATAGTCACACATTGTCCTCTTTTTTTTTATGGAAAGGACAAAGCAAACGAGCGTTCGGGTCACCTGATGGTAAGTGATCCCCGCCGCCCACGGCCCCGTGTAACACCAGAGGAGCTACAGGTACGTTGCCGGCATTTGAGGTGGGAGTAGGCGCGCTTTTGAAGGTACCCATTTCGTATCGACCTGGAATAATCCTATCGTATCCTGCGATACGATAGCCTATTGACTTATAATGGTATACTTTTTCCATTGACATTTAAAAAAGTAGGTTATAATACAAGAATAAATAATCTTTGTAACAGAAATAAACCCTGAAAATGATTATTCCGCCTCATTTACCTGTCTATTTCATTTCGTGTTTTCAAATCTATTTCTGTATTCTTAAAATGAAATTTCATCCGAACGGATTTTTAATTTCCGCCTCGGTCCAACATTTTCCAGATCACCAATTTTATAGAACTAAACGTGAACATATTATTTGGGCATCATGTTAATATTATATTTTTAAATGATAGATAATGGTCTTCCTGTTATTATTGTAATTGTATATATAATAATCATCCGGTATTATAGTTGATGATGTTTAAGTAAGTTTAGTAAATATTTGTACCGAATTGAATGAATTTGAATTATAAATTATTATGTTACAGGTATGAAAACTATGGTTCAGTAGTGACACGTCTGATTGTAAAAGCCATTGGTTATGGGTTCCATTCCCTCTCGAGGAATTGATATTATACTTGATTCAATTCTTGTGGTATTGGGGAACGGATTGTCCTAGCACTAGATTTCCACTCCAGGAAATGGAATTTTTCATTTCTTGGTTTTGGTAACAAGGCAAAGCGCGGTGTTGAGTTCAGCACGCAATGCCTCAATTCAGTGAAAAGTGGGAACGGGTTGCCCTAACATTAGGTTCTCAGGTTCCCTCTGTCTACCCTGCGGGATACAGCGTGAAACTAAAAAAAACTGTTCTTGTAAAGGTACTACATAAAATATTAGAATTACTGTATTAAATTTAGGCCAAATTAACAAAACATATTTTTATATTTCCCGCATCTTGGCACAAGAAAAGTTAAAATGATAAATTAATATTATATACTTGAATATAGATTATATAGTACTTGTAGAATCAAAAGTATATAAAGTTATAATCAAAAGAACAGAAAGTTATGAATGTCTTCTACACTTAATTCGTCTAGAAATAATATTTTCGCAATTTACAACTTGTGAACCAGACTCTGAGGTAAACTATTGATCAAAGGCAGTATAACATGAAGGTTGTTTATTTTGATTCGACTTGAGAGCTGAGAAAAAATGTCAAAGCTTCTCAGAACTAACGAGGCTAAGGCATTCCACTTTGCAATACCAGTCTGTTTGAGTTTTGAAAATTTCTACGTTCAAGAAAACATTTACAAGGTGAAGATAAATAGACGTCTACTATAATTACATTCTTTTATGCTAATTTTTAGAGGCTTTGCATACAAATTACATGGTTTTTACTTGTTTTGTTTTCTACATTTATTCTACAATAGTACAATTGGTTGGCTCAGATGGTACGTGCTTCTCTAACGTAGTGTATGGTATGTGATTTAAATTTCAATGATAATTGAATTGAATTATATACATACATATACTTTCGTAGCGCAGAGGTACAAACGTGCGCCTGTAAACGCGACAGGTTGTGCGTTCGATTCCCACTCCAGGTATTGGAATTTTTCATTTCCTGGGTTTGGTATCTAGGCAAAGTGCGGCGTTGAGTTCCGCCACTCAGCGCGCAATGCCTCAATACGACGGAAAGTGGGGAACGCAGTGTCTTAACACTAGGTTCCCTCTGCCTACCCTGCTATACGCGGGATACAGCGTGAAGCTATGTATGTATGTATGTATATACTTTATTGATATTATATCGGATTTTTGAAATAAGTAATAATAACTTACTATATGGTCTAAATGTCCTAACAAGTCGTTCGTCAAGAGACTTATAAGCTGATTTTTTTTATTTTATTTAATTTTTTTGATTACTAAGAGATCAACAAGCTGCATTTAAATAAGAGACAACCTAATTGCGACACGATGTTGAAATTGATATAAAAATATGGACATATTGAAATTGATATAATATATGGACTCAATTTGGCGGAAAGTGGGGAACGGAAATGTTGAAAGAGAACGGAGTGTCCTAACACTAGGTTCTCAGGTTCCCTCTGCCTACCCACATACATATGCGGGATACAGCGTGAAGTTAAAATAAAATATAATAAATATGTATGTATATGTATTACCACATATATTTGTTATTTTTTTGTTTTGGTGCACTTCATAAATGTTAATTAAAAGTACAAATTTTTTATTGTTAAGATGGCACACGAACAGAAGGACCACCTGACGGTAAGTTATCTTTGCCCATGAACGTCCACAATACCGGAGGAGTTGTGAATGCGTTGTCGGCTTTGAAAATGTAGGTTTCTATACACTCGACTGTTGAGAGAATAGAAATCGTACCGCTCCGGGAAAACTTTGTAAGGAAGATCGTTATATAACTTGGACGAGCGTGGAAAAAAAGACCTTGAAACACGCTCGTTGGAAGGGAAGGGAAGGGAGGCACTTGGCACAAGCGTGCGACTGTATACGCGACAGGTTCTGGGTTCGATTCTCACTCCAGAAGAATGAACAATTTAATATTTTCATTTCCTGGGTTTGGTAACGAGGCAAAGCTCGGCGTTGAGTTTCGTCACTCAGCACGCAATGCCTCAATCCTGCGGAAAGTGGAGAACGGTTTAGAGAACGGAGTGTCTTATCACTAGATTCTCAGGTTCCCTCTGCATTCCCCATTGTACTTGTATACATATAAGTATACATATGATTTTAGTTTGGTATCAAATGACAATTAATATCAAAATCAAAATATTCCTTATTCAAATAGGCTATATATATATAGGCTAGCACTTTCGAATCCATTTACAAAAGGATGCCAGGAGTGTCAGTCCTAACGGAACCTACCACCGGCTCGGAAGATAGTTCTGCTGAGAAGAGCCGGCAAGAAACTCGACAGTTGCTCTTTTCAAATAATATTTTGCTATAAATTTACAACTATGATGAGCCTCCCGGGTGAGCGTCAACAGTATTTAATTCCACACATTAATATCATTATAGTATTCTTGGACAGAATAATATATTTTTCTTAATTAATAAAGAAAAAAAATCATACTCGCTGTAACCACACAAAGTACAGTTTACCGGTTTTGATTAAATACGACTCATTTAATAAACCACTTCTAAAAGCTCGTATTAGTGCTTATATCAACATGATGTAAATTTTACGTAAAATTGGAATGATACAATTCCAGCTAAATCTAAATCAATTTTGTCTCTGCGAACTGCAACGAGCTTTCTAGTGGCTAACGTTCATTATATCAAAAGCTTTTACAGTAAAGCTGTGTTTTTAATGGGAAAGGTCAACAGGAGAATGGAAATACTGTTTTTTAAATATAGGTGGACCATTTTTTTTTATTCAAACGATATGGATACAGAAATCTGTTGTTAAAGTAATCAAGGATTATATCGAGTGTCAATGAGTGTTATGAGCCTATTATTATTTTCTAGAAATGTGCAAAAACATAATAATAATATATAAAACAACATTTTATTTAAACGTCATAATTTTGAATATAGTAGACATAATTTAAATTTAAAAAAAAATGTACTAAAACGTAATATTAGTACGAATAACTCAAAAACTACTTGTCAAATCCTAAATAAATTTAAATTGGAACAGATAGAAGCACTAGCTATTATATTAAAAAAATAATCATCAGTATTGGTTCATCCAGTTATAAGATAACGTATAAAAAAACAATCAAAACAAAATGAGAATCTCCTTCTTTGTTTAAAGTCGGTTAAAGAGGTACAAATGGTTGTACTATATTGACTTAAATTATTGACAATAATATAAAAAATATATTATAAGGTTTCAACATAATTTTCGTGTATTCCACATATATTATCTTTGTTATAGCAATAACGTAACCTAAATCAACAGATATTCGAACTGTTTGCTCGACACACCTTAGATAGATAGGCTATAAATAACCTTCCGATTGCCTTGTCGTTTGAGCTATCACAAAATGGAATTGTGAAACTGAAAATATATAAGCTTTGTTCATTTTTTTTAACTTTTATTTTACCAACGCCTGTCGTGGCGCAGAGGCACAAGCGTGCGACTGTAAGCGCGACCGGTTGTGGGTTTGATTACCTCTCCAGGAAATGGAGTTTTTCATTTCCTGGGTTGGGTAACAAGGGAAAGCGTGGCGCTGAGTTCCACCACTCAGCGCACACTGCCTCAATTCGGCGGAAAGTGAGGAAAGGAGTGTCTTAACACTAGGTTCCCTCTACCTACTCTACTATATGCGGGATACAACGTGAAGCTATATATGTTTATGTTTTATTTTACTCTCCTTTCCAGTATGTCTCTTTTTAAATTAATCAGTAGGAAGTGAATTTCTCATGTTATGTGTACATTTCCTGATTAAATCCTGACTTAATGGGACAGCGTTTAAAAGGAAACGGAGTGTCTTGACACTTCACAGGTTCTATCGGACTAGGGTAGGGTAGCTTTGTACATAAAAGCGTAAAGCTAAAAAAACAAATAAAAATAATTATAAAAAGTTTAAAATGATCTAAGAAAATTCTTTGAAAGCATTCATTAACCCGGCTCCAAAAATTCATAGTTACTTCGTAGATTTGCATAATAGCCAGCTTGAAGTAAAAACTTTTGGTCCTAAATTGCAAGACAGCCATTACATTTTTCCTAATTAGTAGCACTTAGCCTTTTTTCCCTCTGACTTTTTCACTAGAGTTCTATATATGTCCATATAATTTTTATTTCAACTGAACTGAATTTGAGGATATTTAGAGATTTACAAACGCTCAAAATTCAAAATTATTTCTTCAGTAAAAGTTTTAATTACTAAATGTTTTTCAATACTTTTACTACCACTACTACAAAGTTATTGAAGGACACTAAATTAATTACTAGTTATTATACGGTCAATTTAAACTAAATCTATATATATAAAAAGAAATGTTGGTTTGTATGTCATCGATTAACTCAAAAACTACTGTACCGATTATTATGAAAATTGGTATTTTATATATATATATATATATATATATATATATATATATATATATATATTTTTTTTTTTCCACGGAGAAAGTTTGTATAATATTGCTTTTTAATGTAAACCAACTTTTATTAGACTGCGGTGACTGTTGTTATAGTTAAGTACTTATATGATCTGTAACGTCCTCATGTAAGTGGATTTATTGTAATCTTTTATGGGAATAAATTCTTTAAACCTTAACCTAATATGCTCGATGATGCCACTGGCCATCAGGTAGAGCTGCTGAGTAGCAACTTCTGCTCCGTTCAACCGATGGACATGAAAATCAGGATGACCATGTATTTTTACACACAGAAGAAATTACAAACATGAATGTTTCCATGTATGTCATTGATGAAATCAAAAAAATTCTTAAATTTATTTTAGTTGTTGGCGTAACAACGTGCACCGGTTGTATAAAGTTCTATATAAAATTTAATTTATTTAATTTCAACACCTACTACGCTGAGGCCTACTAATAAAAGAATACTAAGTACGAATAACATAATTTTTATTTTTATTTTTAATTTTTATCCTCAATTCGGTGGAAAGTGGGGAACGGAATTGTTGAAAGAGAATGGAGTGTCTTAACACTAGGTTCTCTGGTTCCCTCTGCCTACCCTGCTATATGTGGGATACAGCGTGAAGTTAAAAAAAAAATTAAATAAATAATTTACTGAGCAAAGCAAAGAGGTTGGTTGCCTTTCCTGGAACAAAACATACATATCACAATGGAAATGTCAACATTTTAAATAAAAATCAATTAAAAATAATCCATCATTTCTCTTCATACTTTTACATTTTAAGTAAACATTAAAAACGTACATTTCTTTGTAACGTAACGTTTATTTCTTGGGTTTGGTAACAAGGCAAAGCGCGGCGTTGAGTTCCGCCACTCAACAAGCAATGCCTCAATTCAGCGGAAAGTCGGGAATGGAATTGTTGAAATAGAATGGAATGTCTTAACACTAGGTTCTGTGGTTCCCTTTGCCTACCCTGCTATATGCGGGATACAGCGTGAAGTTAAAAAAAAAATTAAAAATGTAAATTATACTCCAGTTGCATATTTAAAAGCAGTTGAAATGTTAAAATAGCTACAAAATAGCAAAATAATTAGTCTTTTTGAACAAAGTTACGTAGTTCCGACATGTCTAAACCATGTCCAAGCGAATGAACTAATGAGACGGAATATTTTCTCATTCAAATGCTGCTTTTAACTTTGGTAAACGCAAAAGGAATAAAAGTAAAATGAACATAACTTGTCTCAGTGGAATCATCCCACTCCAAACCTTGTTTGTTAGCGCTTTATGCATGCATTATGAGTTTTTATTTTATTTTTACAGAATTTCTGCACTTTGTGAGGTAAGGTTAGTATTATAGCTTTACGCTTTTTCTCGTAGAGCAGGGCAATCGGAGAGAACCTAGTGTCAAGTCACTCCCTTTATAGTCGGACACTCCGTTTCCGCTGGAATTCAAGTCACTACTTGAGTAAGCTTACCATACGTCGCGGTTTGACCGGGATAGTCCCGGTTTGAGATCCCTGTCCCGGCGTCCTGGTCAAACTTGAACAGCACCGACACCCCAACCAATCGTCTCTTTTTCCTTTTAATAAAAAATATATTTACATTTATTAATATGTTTTCAATTCATAATAATTTTGATTGCGTGTCAAATATGAAAAACACAAATTAAGCGAAATGAAAATGAGCCTCTTTCTCTTCTGCGTCCCGCTTTGGCTCTTCGTAATTATGGTACTTGAGTAGCATGGTAAGTGATACATAGTTCTGTTATACATTTTCCCCTATTTTGGATACAATATAATGAATTTAGTGGGGAACGGATATGTTGAAAGAGAATGGAGTGTCTTAACACTAGGTTCTCTGGTTCTCTTTGCTTACTCTGCTATCTACGGGATACAGTAGCTAAAAAAGATCTAACTAAATCTAAAATCCCATTGTCTAGCCAAACATAGCAAAGGAAAATTATTTAAAATACAAAAATATCTCTAAACGGGAATCGAACCCATAACCACTGCACTCGCATATATGCATACATTTTATTTTTTTGTTAATTATATTATTTTAGTTATTAATTATTTTAAAATTTCAAGTATTAATATATAATGTTTTTAATAATTCTATTCATATAGCACTTTCTGTTTATTTGATTCAATGATTCAAATCAGTAACAAAATTAGTCTAGCAACATCTAAAAAGAGATATAGTATAATTTAACATAATGTTCTTTGTTAATTAAGAATCGCCAAATTTGTGATTCAAATTTGGCGTTGCGGTGAGTCTTTGTGATGCTGTCTTTTGTTTCATTTCTGTTACTTTACTTGAGTTTTCTGCTAATATATATATTTTTTTATTTTCAAATTACGCAAAATGTATATAATTTTTTAGGCCATGTCCTTTTCTTATATTTAAGTTATACTATTGTAAAGTTTTATCTATATCTGTATAGTAGTTTTGGCGTAAAAGACTAGTTAAACGTCCATCCGTTCTTTCGAATTCATATTTAATATTAATAGAATAGAATGTTATTTTCAAAGATAGTATTTCAATATGAAATGATATCAAATTAAATATTTATTTTCCATTCAAGCATGCATTATATATATTATTATATATTAACGCCCGTCGTGGCGCAGCGGCACAAGCGTGCGACTGTAAATGCGACAGGTTGCGGGTTCGATCCCCACTCCAGGAAATGTAAAATTTAGTATTTTCATTTCTTGGGTTTGGTAACAAGGCAAAGCGCGGCGTTGAGTTTCGCCACTCAACACGCAATGCCTCAATTCGGCGGAAAGTGGGGAACGGAATTGTTGAAAGAGAACGGAGTGTCTTAACACTAGGTTCTCAGGTTTCCTCTGCCTACCCTGCTATATGCGGGATACAGAGTGAAGTTAAAAAAAATACATATTATATACCACAATTAAATTAACAATGAATAGTTTATAAAACACACATAAAAAAGAACATTTGTTAAAATAAAAAATTGAAGATCAGAAAGTGGATAACATGTAGATAATAGTTATAAGAATAATATCAATAACTTGAAATGTAAAATTATTTTTTTCCAATTTACATACATGCCTCCCCATCTAACTTTACGCTTTATCCATAGCGGGGTAGTCAGAGAGAATGGAGCGCCAAACGCTACGGTCCCTGCATACCTCTTTCGCCTCGTCCACAGTCATTAACCTCTTCGTATATGCCCTCCAGTATCATTGATACATACATCTTCTTACTGCAGAAAAGGTAGGAAGTATCTAGAGGCTTCTCCGTTTCCACTCTCAACTTAGTTTTGATTGGAAAATATGAGTTCCAGGAAAGCCATAGCTGCTTTTGTATCAAATAATCGTCTGAGTTCGATTTGTATCTATAATTACCGTATCCAGATAGGTACAGTTCAATTGCTATACGATTACAAATATAACAATCAGCAATTCTATACAAATAACATTCTAAAAAATGGGTTTTATAACAGTTCTTGTTAATTCGTTTTACCAGTTTTCTTAATTAAAAAAATATTTACTAATAAACATCTGAAATACAATCCTAAAATACCATTTTGCCTTTATTTCAATAAAATTAGAATGTTTCCTCGAAATAGGGCCTCAATTTACTTTGATTAATTAAGTGCCTCACACTTCGAAGGTCTTAGCAAAAAAGTTTAGATATTAAGCTTAAAATCTAATTTAAATAAGGTAGATACCAAATAAAAAGATATCTTGGGTGTTAATGTTTTAAGCGTTATTTAAATTCGGTCTAAAGAGATTTTCAATTTCGTTTGTAATCTTCTTTCTACTTTTCTGGTTAGTTATTTCTGTATTGTTATTATATCATTATATAAAATTTTAGCTTTGTGTGATTTTTTCGTAGTTATGTAACTGAAAGTAAAAGATTGGATTGTTTATTTACACATACACATATCACATATATCAATATTCGTGATCCGTATAATAAAATTTAGTATTTTCATTTCTTGGGTTTGGTAACAAGGCAAAGCGCGGCGATGAGTTCCGCCACTCAACACGCAATGCTCAATTCGGCGGAAAGTGGGAACGGAATTGTTAAAACAGAATGGAGTGTCTTAACACTAGGTTCTCTGATTCCCTCTTCCTACCCTGCTATATGCGGGATACAGCGTGAAGTTAAAAAAAAAGAAAAAAATTATAATAAAGTAACATTTGTATGATCACCCCACAGTTACTACAGCACTGTTACTCTTTACTACGGGCTATTTTACAGCTTGTTTAAGAGGACAGTACCTCAACCAATTATTGTATTGTATTTGTTTCAACAAAGTTATTATTATTATTATTATTTAGTAATGTCACTTTACGAGTATTTTTTTTTGAAACGTGAAATTGAACCATTTACTATCTATGTTTGATTTAGTAGGCAGAAATAGGTCAGTTATGTTCTACCTTCGACATAGGAACATAGTGTAATAACATGAATAATTTCGGATATGATGACATATTAAGATCCTTTTGACTGATTAGAATTTCAAATTTCGTACACAAAGGCTTAGCGGTTATTGAGATATTTACGTTTAATTTCGATATTTTATTCACTACCGCACTGAAGTGTAGCTCAAAAATTTTAGTCATTTACAGAAAAAAGATGATGTTAAGACACTCCGTTCCCCGCTTACCTAGTACCTTAACCTAGAAAATTAAATATGGAATTGAACTTAGTATAAATTTAAAATTTCAGAAAATATTATTTGTTGCTTTTACTAAACGATTTAGAAAATCTTTTAACATTATATTACATAAGCGGATATTTCATTTAACCTTCAATCCGTTCTTTAACGAAATATTAGCTCAATTTATATTGAATTATCAAAGTGTTTGTCATTTTCTTTGTAGTTAGTGTCACGAAAAAAACCAGCTCAAAGAGGGTCTAGTGTCAATATACTTTATTCATCGTTATCCGCCTGAATTCGAGACATTGCGTGTTAATTAGCGGAACTCAACGCCGCTCTTTGTTGTACCAGAATGACGAAATGAAAATAATTTTGATATAATTCCCTCGAGTAAGAATCGAACCCAAAACCAATCGTGATGGCTAAACGGCTACATCTCAAATGAACCGAAAAGAAATAAATATAAAACTTATAAATGTAGACACTATAACAGTAATACATGAACTAACTCTATTTTAGTGTGTGATATGTACTGTCAAAGTTTGAAATTATTCAGTAATCAGTTTGTAGAACAGCGTATACTTAATTACGAACTTGGCTTGTTTGCCTTTCTCATGACCTAAAGCCACAACCAATATTACGAATATTGTCAAATGATAAAAAGACAAGACTACAAATATTTATGCTAAATTAACGTTAATGGGTTAGATGATGAAAGCCTTAGATAACGCCTGTCGTGGCGTAGAGGTACAAGCGTGCGACTGAAAATGCGACAGGTTGTGGGTTCGATTCCCACTCTAGGAAATGTAAAATTCAGTATTTTCATTTCTTGGGTTTGATAACAAGGCAATGCGCGGCGTTGAGTTCCGCCATTCAACACGCAATGCCTCAATTTGGCGGAAAGTGGGGAACGGAATTGTCGTATGAGAACGGAGTGTCTTAGCACTAGGTTCTCAGGTTCCCTCTGCCTACCCTGCTATATGTGGGATACAGCGAGAAGTTAAAAAAAAAATATGAAAAATAGAATTTTTGGAAGGTAACCTTTTTTATACTTTTGCTCAATTTTAATTTATTATTTTACATGGTAATTCATAAAATTAGTATTTAAATGAACTTTATGCATACTATTTGTTGTATTTATTTTATTGTTACATTTTACAACTGTTTACAAGTACGTAATCAGCAGTGTGACTTTCTTATGAACCGACTTCTAGGCTCAATTTGATTATGTACCAAATTTGAAGCTGCTTGAAATGTGGTCTCATTTAAATTTTGTTTAGTTCGGACCAGTAGTTTTTTGATTCGTAATAATTGTACTTTTGGTGCATTTTGTTTAAAAAACGGTTCTCATTTTGTTTAAAATTTTAATTATGTTCTTATAACATCATTATAATAACGATGTAAGAAAAGAACATGTATTTGGAAACGAGAACTGAAAATTAACATACGAATAGGCGTGTTCAAAGTTAACGAAGGCTAACTGTCACGAGACCACTAGATTCTTTCTATAGCGAATAAGGAGATGTGTTGATAAAAAGTACAAATTTTCCCTTTTAAGGGAAGTAAAATATTCTAGTATTTATTTAATATAATGTACATTTTTAACGTAGTTCTTTTTGGTCGATGATGATTAATGAATGCTAAACAATCTATCTTCATCGCTATTTATTTAAATAGATTCAATTTCGTAGATCAAAATATATATTTTGAATAACTAAAACATTTTATACAAATTTTAGTTATATTAATAAATACAATTTTGAGTATAAAAAACCAAGTAAATATATATATTTACTTGGTTTTTAATTAATTTTTTTTAGATAATATGTTCGGTAATCATGTTTTCCATATATATATGGAAAACATGATTTCCGTACATATTATCTAAAAAAAATTAAGGATGCCAAATTAAACACTTAACTGTCCTTCTTCTGGCAAAACATTTTTTCTTTACGTATAATATAATACCGTTGGTATTCAATAGTTTATGAGCTTAATAATAAACATTTTAACAAAAAAATCGATTTTATTAAATGCACTAAAACGTAAAATTCTTACGAATAACTCAAAAACTTAACTAAGATTGTAACAAAATTTAAATGGGACCCCAAGAGAAGCACTATCTCTCATCTAATAAGAGAATCACCAATTGGATCACCCAGTAAAAAGTTATACAGGTAACACTCATAAACAAAAAAACTACAGGCGAATTGAGAACTTCCTCCTCTGTCGGAAGTTCATTAAAAATAAAATATTGCTTAGAATGAAAATGCAACACGAAACAAAATATGTACCATACATTAAATAGTAATTATTCTCGACAGCTTTGGTAACGTATGAAGTGATACCTCACTTGGTTTTGCATCAAATGTACTGAAAAGATAAAATTCCTTTTGTTAAGGCGAGTTGGTGAACCATAATGTGTTCTTAAAGGTAAGTGATAACTTCCTATATTCGTATGTTTGGCCACTCAGGGTCGTCAATCGAGTCCTTTTTAAACATGCAATCTATTTATGTGTAGCGCTATCTCCTTCGTGTATTCATACAACATGATATTAGCGAAATTAAACACCATAACCAAAGAACTGTAGGGCAAGCACGAAAACTTGCGACAAAGTATTCGTATCGATATCGAATGAATTTTGTGTGGGAAAGCTTTAGTTCCTCATAGGCACTTTAGGGGTTCTTTTCAATTCTCATACAAATTATTTCGATAAATTTTCGTGCAAGTTTTCGTGCTTGCCCTGCTGACCTAAACTGAGTACCGTATGTATTGGAGCTTCTAATTTTAGAGTGTAAAGGCTTAAAATTGTATAAAAATTCCAATGTCATCTTCCTTCCTTCTTTACTTTATTTTTGTCCTACACTAAATAATCGAAAAATCGATTACAAGAAATGATAATTTCTTGTGTATCGGATCGATGGATGTTGATGATTCTACTAATATTCCTTTTAAAAAATATTTGACATTATTATAAAGTACTAGTTACACACAAGTCACAAGTACACAAGTCTTTTTTTCTATTTCTGTTAACTTCGGTTTAATAAAAAACGTTTGTCTTCATTTGAATATTTATTACAAAGGCAGCATGTATATCTTCGCTGAAGTACTACGCTAAACTTAAATGTTTCGAGTTTATCTCTCCAATAAAAACATCCATGATTTTTCCCGCATATCTTAGTATTCTTCGCTTTTTGGTCCTAATTGTAGACATTGCATGTTGAGTGGCAAAACTCAGTGCCACGTTTTGTGTTACTAGAGCGAAAAGATGGAAGTAATTTAAATAGTCATTTCCCCTAGAGGAAGCCTTTTTAAATAGTCAAACGGCAGTTGTAGCTAGATGCCTTCACAGTTCGCCACGGTTTAATCAATAGAATACTAAAACAATAAGAAGAAAAAAACAGTACACCCACTCATAAATTTTGGAAAACGTGCTTACATGAAACATTCAAAGCACTTAAAATTTCACCAAATCGGAAGTTAATTGTGACAAAAAATTTCACCTACAATTTATGTTAAGCAGTTTTGCTTTGCAGGTCTTTTGCTCTTGGTATTAAGAGGTAGGAATTTTTCATTCGCGTAATCTGCCACTTGCCGGTTTTACGAGGTTGATTTACTACTTTGGTTTATAGCCACAGTAATGCCTTGATTTTTTACTGTCTAATCCATTTTCTTTTTTTTTTTTTTTTTTTATGGATAACGGATGGCAAACGAGCAGAAGGACCACCTGATGGTAAGTGGATACCTTCGCCCATGAACATCTACAACACCAGAGATGTTGTAGATGCGTTGCCAACCTAGAGGATACAGATGGAAGAGGAGGACAATGTAGTATTCCGTTCTCGGAACCACCACATTTTGGGGAAAGGATGGGTGGGAATGGGAAAACCTGGCTTACATGCCATCGAACCGGAACACATCATAAGATATTTGGCGGTTCGTCTTTGACATGATAGTGGTCGCGAGCCAGACGGAGGACGAACCTCCTACCACCAAACAGACAGTTTTCAAGTACTCTTTATAATTAGTAAGGTTAAATTTTAGGCGTTTTAAACGTTGTAAATACTATACGTACTATACGCAGGTATAGATATGGATTTATTAGGTAAATGTAATTTAAGAAGCTATCCTAAGGTTCAAATATGGTATGCTTTTCTTTTAATTGAATTTTATAGCTATATTTTTGTTATTGTTTCAGCGTCACGCTTTATTCCGGGTCAGGGTAGTCAGAGAGAATCGATAGTAAAGGCACTTCGTTCGCCTCTTTCCTTCCACACTGCGTATTAAGTGGCGGTACTCAACACCGCGCTTAGTATTACTAAAGTGGAGAAATAAAAATACTTTTTAATATAGTCATTCCTCTGAGTTACAATCAAACGCATTTTGTTGTGGGTTAAACACTGTCCCATAATGCTAGATTTATCATTTAATTTCGACTTGTACCCTTCTTAAGGCTATAAATGTGACAGTTTGTCAGGATGGATTGTATTACATATAGGATACAGATAGGATTGTAACTCTATTACAGAAAAAAAATTACTGCTCGGACTTACTAAACTTAACTTTTCAGTAACATAACTTACGTATGGATATAAATAACATAGGCCACAAATTATAAAGATTTTGTGTTATTTAGGAATAATATTACGATGACGGTAGATTACACAAAAAAACGAGTCAAAGAGCGCTTACTAAATACATATAAAAAAAGAGATAATATTCCCAGGTACTTCACAGATTATCATATAAAGTGAAAATCCCAACACGTGTATTACCTATTATAAAGATCTGGGGTGAAAGTTGAGAGGTTTTCGATTTGTTCCTAATGTGCCATCCACGACTCTGAGCTGGCTTGTTGTATGGCTGTTTTATTTGAAATTATTTTCTTTTGTCTCTAGCTTTTCGAGTAATATTTTAAAATGTTATACAGTTATTAATTTAATACCAGGCAATATGAAACGCGATAGGTTATTGATTCGATTCGTATTAGGGGAAATGATAATAATGAAATTATTTTAATTACATTAATCATTTTTATAATAACTTGTAAGACATAACGCTGCAATGATTTACATCACTTAACAATCAAATGTCTCAATTTTGGTCGGAAAACGGAGAACAGAAAGTTTTGAAACTGGTCTCTCTCTGATTCTCTTGCTGTAAGTGAAAATAAAGGTGAAGCTAATAAACATTTGTTAAAAAAATTATTCAAAAAGTATTTGTGCAAGAGACATTGCTTTTTGAGAGAACTCAATGCCACACTTTGCAAAGCGGAGAAATAAAATATTTTAAAGATAATCATTATCCTGAAAGGTATCAACACATAACCATTTTTCTACAGATTCTGCCCCGCAGCGATAGCTTCAACTGACAAAAAAAAACTTAACTTTTTTTTTATTAACTTCACGCTGTGTCCCGCATATAGCAGGGTAGGCAGAGGGAACCAGAGAACCTAGTGTTAAGACACTCCATTCTCTTTCATCATTTCCGTTCCCCACTTTCCGCCAAATTAAGATATTGCGGTTGAGTGGCGGAACTCAACGCCGCGCTTTGCCTTGTTACCAAACCCAAGAAATGAAAATACGAAATTTTACATTTCCTAGAGTGGGAATCGAACCCACAATCTGTCGCATTTACAGTCACACGCTTGTGCCTATGCGCCACGACAGGCGAAAACTTAACAAACCAAATTATTATGAGAATCTTATTAAAATGTAGACTTCTTTTCACGTTAATGTCTATTTTAAAGATAAGCTAAGAGCTTTAAGACCAAAAAACAACTGTGAAATAATCTGACCACCAACCAATATCTTATATGCCAATATTTATGATAAGTTACCTTTCTTAATTCATACTGTAAACATATTATAATATATATATATATATATATATATATATATATATATATATATATATATTTTTTTTTTATATATATATATATATATATATATATATATATATATATATATATATATATGAATTTATTTTTGTATATATTGTTTTATTATTTTCTCTCAGCACGCATTGCTTCAATTCGGCGAAAAGTGGGGAACAGAAGCTTTAAGAGAACGGAGTGTCTTGACACTAGATTCTCAGGCTACCCTGCTATGTGCAGGATACAGCGTGACGCTAAAAAAATATACTAATTATTAACAGTCAATGATGTAAACATAAAGTATTTACTTACTTCCTAAATTTGTATTTTACAAGTTTTTGAGATTCACAATCCGCATATTTAGCTACACTTGCGACAGTGCAAAGATGGCCTTAAATAAATAACATATTTTATTAAGAACCTTAACCAATATATTTTTATAAATACTGAAATTTCATACTAAAAAGAAGACATAAACCACTTCCGAATTTCCATTTGTATAAGAAATTGGTGTCACAGTGATAGATGATGTGACATGTTCAACATAACATATGTATGGATAAGATTAAGGATTTATGCATGGTGTGACGCGTGGAACGCTATTTATATTAAATTTACGCGTAAATATTTTGAAACATTTTAACCGGCTTGAAAAAAAGGAAGACATTCTCTATTTGACTCTATTATATATGTGTTACCGCATATTTTTTTAGTGGGTGAAACAATTTTGATTGTTCTTTTCCGTGTGATAGCTAGTGCTTCTGAGTGGTCCCATTAGTTTTTGAGTTATTCGTAATAATTTTAAGTTTTTAATACATGTAATATGAAATCGGCGTATTTTTTGTTAAAAACTCAATTTTAACATTACGACATAACATTTAATGTCTGTCTGTAAAATCCGACTACAAAATAAAATAAAATTAAATATTACCCATGTAAATTTATTTTTTATAGCTTCACACAGCATTAGCATAGGATAGTTACAAAACCTAGTGTCAAGACACTCCGTTCTTCACTTTCCAACTACAATCGGTTGTTGTTAAGTAATAAAATTCAACGTCGCGCTTTTATAATCAGAGTAGAGAGATGAAAATAGTTTAAATATGATCATTACTCGAAAGGGAATTGAACCTATAACTATCGTGTGTACAGTCAATCCCTGTTCTACTGCGCCACAATGACTTTATCTAAATAATATGTATCCATACTAATATTATAAATGTGAACGTAAGTTCATTTGTTACGCTTTCACACCAAAACTACTCAACCGACTATCATGAAACATTGCACACATATTCTTAGAGGTATTAAAAAGAACATAGGACACTTTTTATTGAAAAAACTATAAAAAAACAATTATTATTTAAATTAACGCATATATGCACAATAGAATGTAGTATGGACTGCCATTGACCATGCGAGTGAAGCCGCGGGTGACAGCTAGTAATCAAATGATTACATTTCTGTAATAGAATACAACAAAGTGCAAGTGTTTCTTTGATGAGCATCATAAAAGACGAATTGCTACAAACTTTTGATAGAGTCGACAGCTGTATGTGTCAAACTTTTCCCATTTGCTGCTTACAAGCATTTGTTCGGTGTCTAAATATGTATTTTTTATTTGTGTTTTCATTTTAATATTACTTTTTTCATGTTTCACGTTATGTTGTTGTATACCTTACACAAATAATTTCTTTTAATATTTTAAATTTTGGTTTGGAAGAAAGAGGAGAATAAAACTAAATAATTATTTATATTTATTTTGCGGTTAAAATGGACGATGCTCGCTCTACTGGTTTTTTTTGGGTTCACTCTAATATAAGATTTAGAAGAAGAACCCTTACCAGTCAAATGATAGGCAATCTTTATACATGTCAAGACAATCGAAAAAATCATCTATTGGAAAATCCATGAACCATTTCTAAATAATTGTTCAATTTGATATATCGTGCTATCGAATTCGTTACACTATTACAATAAATTAAACTTGCTCACTTAGAAGTGTAAAATTTGAATGTAATATACGATTAATGGTACCCCATAACTCTAACCATACCTTCGAGTGGGAATCGAACCTACAACCAGTCGTATTTACATTCATACACAGTCCCACTGCGTTACGGTACCTCAGGTTATACATAAACTTTCCTAACTAACTTCCTTTTTGTTTAAAACTAACTAACTTCCTTTTTGTTTACTTCATATTTCATTTTCAAATATAAATTTTTATCAAGTTTTTTCTAAGCTAAAAAGCTTTCTTCATGATTAACACATGAATAAAATCAGAGTAAGCCTTGAATGAATAGTATAAATAAAAACATGTAAGGTCACTGAAATTGAAAGCTAAAAATATTCTAAAATTCATACCATATATAAATTCAACCTTACCAACATAAATTCAACTGAAGCGTACCAATGCTAACATTATTAATAGTGAATGCAAGGTCCAAAAATAGCCACGATCAATATCTACGGTTTCGATTCCGACATTAGTAAAGGGATAGTAATTTCAATTTTGAATATACGAAGTGAAATTAAATGAGATTCAATGAAACCATTGTGGCTTAGTTGATAAGTTTATGTCAAATGAGTAGATGATGTTTGTGGGTTCAAATCTCACTTGAAGATATTTAAAAAATATTTTCATTTTCGATTTTGTTAGATAAAAACGATAACATATTTTTTAGCAGGTTCACTGTTTTTCCTGTACAGAGGCTACCCCGCAGAGAGAACTTATTGTCGGGCCACGACCTTATCCCCAAATACGTAACATTGGGTATAAAGTGGCGATACTCACCGCCGTACTTTGTCATATGAGGACGATGAAATAAAAAATATTACCACGTGTTGGAATCACAGCGATTCGAAAAATCGCACAGATGATAATATAGTGCTATCGAATTCGTTACACTATTACAATAAATCAAACTTGCTCACTTAGAAGTGTAAAATTTGAATATAATATAGGATTAATGGTACCCCATAACTCTAACCATACCTTCGAGTGGGAATTGAACCTACAATCAGTCGTATTTACATTCAATGTAAATATGAAGTTATGTTTTTTTTATATTATCGCTGCCATAGATGTATAGATCTTATGTAAGAAAAAACATACATAAGCGACACAAATAATATGAGGCGTTTTTATAATAATAAAATAATACGAGCGAAAACAATTATTTTACAAAATTTAATCATCGACCATAACACAAATGTTCATACATTTTCACTTTTCGTTGAATATCTAATTAAAAATCTTATAGTGATATATCTCGATACATTGCCCAAAACCCGAAATGATTATATTTTCGCCCGAGCAAAGTAAATAGGGTTGTTAATTAAGGGTTATAAATAAAAAGCCTCAATAATTTTTCACTTCGACAGACAATTTAGTTCGAGTCTTTGGTATAACAAAATATTGCTGGGTAAGTTGCTTGTCAATTTGAACCCTCGAAATAGATAATGATAAATTAATAGATTAAGAGCCCATGAACCGCCAGACTTACCTCATAGTATAAAAGCTGAAAATTTCTCTGTGAGTGTATCTGACAAAGGTAAGAACGATCAGCAAGTATGGAATTTGGGGTATGGTTGCTTCAAGAGATAACAGATAATAAAGGTGCATAAAATAGTACCTCAATTAATAAGAAGACGTTATCTCCGCAGCCAGACACTTTTGATGGCTTCTTATATGTAAAGCTTTTCATGTAAATGTAATAAATTTTTAATGATTTTTTGTAAAGTTTAAGGGTGTCTAGCAGGGGGTTGCAACCACATGGCAATGGGTACGTGATTTCTAATATTATTACGAAGAAAATATGAAAAAAATGAGCTTTATACTATGAGGTAATTGAGGTACTATTAAGATCCTTTTTACCTGACCGTCAGAGGAGGATTATGTTTTTCGCGCGTATCATGTATGTTTGTTATATTTTTTATTACCTCATATCTTCAAAACCCCTGGACAGATTTGTATAATTAAGGTAACGTTAGACAGGTATTCCAAGTGTTCTTAGAATGTGACGTCACTCTTAATTCAACATGGCGCCCTCTAGAGGCAATTACGGAATCCATTTTAGATTTTTCAAGACTTCTCTTTTCAGTTTCTATACGCAGTCGGTTTTTTATGTTTTATAATATTTATTTATTATATTAATATGTGTAACGTTGTCTCTTATCTCCTCTCTATTGTGAGTTCGATTCCCATTCGGGGGAATCAGAGCGGAAAAATAAACATAATTTTTTAATTTTTATTTTTCCGCTAAACAAATCACAGCGTTGCGTTCCGCCATAGGCCTTAACATGCAATGTCTCGGATTCGGGCAGAAAGAGAACGAAGTGTCTTGACACCAGGTTCTCCATGTGTCCTCTGATATACGCGATGAAGTGTATAGCTGCTAGATCAACAAACGAGGATATTAATAATCTTTTAATTAAATTTTACATGATACCAGACCCTATGATAACCTAAAATTAATTAATATGAATCTCTGTTAAAGTTTTAAAATTTACAAGAAAAATAAACAATGCTCCCTAGCATATGGCGCAATGATTTATATTCTATGAAAGTGGGTCAATATCATAAATTACGAGTCACTAACAGTACGGTGTATTAGTAAAGAGGAAATTTAGATTTATACAGTACTTACTATTTATTAAGGGACAGATTTATAATAGTTATCAAAAAATGTAGTATAATTAAATTTCATTAATAAAGAGTCTGGTAATGGTTGTAGGTTCGAATTTTACAAGATATTAAAAATATAGTCATATTTCTACTTTAAATATTCCTTATTTTAATTTTTTTCGCATAGCACGGTAGCCTGATATAACCTAGTGTCCGGTAAACTCAGTTCACAATTTTGTCCTTATTTGAAAAATTGCGTCTTAAGTGGCGCAACTCAGCGCCGCGTTTTGGGTTACCAAAGCGGGAAAATGAACATAATTATTAAAAATAATATCTTGATTTCTCTATGTCGGAATCGAACCCACAACGTGACGTTTACAGATAAATGCTGTCCCACTGTGCCACGATGGCCTTAATTTTATGATGAATATGATTTCTTTATTGAGACAAAACATCCCGCATAGCTAGCAAGGAAAATAGACTAAGGGAATCTATTGTCAAGAGCCTTTTGCGTATTGAGCAGTGGAATGCAATGTTTTGTTATACCAGAAAAAAACAAAATAATTTTAACATATCCATTGCCACCACCAGGAATTGAACCCACAACGAAAATTGAAATGCTGTTCCACTGCGTCATGATGGTCTCATTACTTAACGTATTTAAGTAAATGTAATATTTTATACTAATAACCTTTAGAAATTTTGTAATAGTCTAGTGTTAGCATAGAAACATTTTAAAACTAAAGCCAGATGCTTCCTTGTTTAAAAGTAGAAAGTAGAGGACAAACTACTTTAGTAATTAATTAAAATGAAAGAGAATTATTTCTTTTGAAAAACAATGAAATAATTATAAAAAAGTGAAATAAAACTGTATGTATATATTAAATATATATATTTCTATTACATATGCTTAGAGAGCAATGTATATGTGGAATGTCAATATTTTTTGTAATTATATATGTAAGTAGGATATGTAATATGCCTTTTTATGTTTTTTGTACATAAAAAAATCTATTTCTGACTATATGATTAACACTTTAAAAATATTAAGAATATAATATTACTTACAGTTAAAAGAATATTTTCTAAGCGGAACATTCTGCTCCGCTCCTCTTACTCCTTGTACTTCCCTATACTCTCTAAACAGATCTATCGCAGTTTTCTTTCTTACTCTACGTTTTCATTTCGCGAAAACGTACATGAAAATAATAAAAGAGTTTATTATTAATTTAAAAGAATTTGAATTTTAAATTTGTACGTAAGAGTCATATGTTAATAGACGCGCAAATACATTCATGTCTACGTAATACGAGAACTCAGTCAAGGAACTGTTCTTCGCTATTAAATTTCATCGGATGTGTAATGCAATGCATAATGCACATACATACTGTTATACCCCAAATTAGTATGCCTTTGTGCTAATACAACATTCTTTCTTTTCTGTGTCATCAAATCTCTCCTTTCCTGACCATCTCACATCCGAGTCACGTCTGTCTGTTCCTTACCTCAATCGAGAGCGGTTGTCTCCAAGCTTAGTGGACATTATTATTTTCTATCATAACTTTAATTAAAATAAAGGTTTTTTTAAAAAACTCAAATGCTATTTTCGTTATAACAATACGTTATGCAAATTGCTAAAGCTAATCTAATTTGCGTCTTTTAATCTTTTCCTTGATGGATTTTTTCAATTGTTATCACATTCTACACAATACTTGCTACGAGCGCTACGAATGCTACGAATACATTTGTCGTAGCTGTTTCGTAGACAGTCAATATGTAACTGTTTCGGATTGAAAATCTTTTGTGTTGTTCTGATGGATTAAAGCAAAAAATTTATTTATTATCAAATATAATAATAACACCTCCGCGTTTCATTTTCTTACTAATTATGGGTAATAGGGTAATCTTAATTGGTGTAGACTGTAGACTTAATTATGAAAGCTTTCAGATTTCAGAAAAAATAATGAATAGAGGTGAATTGAATGTGATCCTCACCACAGATCGATGTGACTTTTCATATATATTAATAATTAGTAAATAACCGTTTCAATGAAATTGAGTTCCCATTTTAGTCTTTTTATTTAACTTTTATGGTTAGCACTTATAAAATATTATAAAGCGTTACTTAAACAGGATTAGAATTTCAATATAGTATGACAATGACTAAAACCTTGATATTTTCTTCCATCCCCTCCTTAGCATCACGCTGTATCCTATATATAGCAGGGTAGGCAGAGGAAACCTAGTGTTAAAACACTCCGTTCCCCACTTTCCGTCGAATTGAGGCATTGCGTGCTGAGTGGCAGAACTCAACGCCACGCTTTGCCTTGTTACCAAACCCAGGAAATGAAAGATTTCATTTCTTGGAGCGGGAATCGAACACACAACCTGCCACGCTTACAGTCGCACGCTTGTGCCTCTGCTCCACGACAGGCGTTATGATATATTCTTAATTCTTCCAAATAATCATAACGATTTTTTTTTTTTAAATAGCTGCACATTGTTTCTTACATATAAAGAGTGTCCCAAAATTAACGCAAGATTCGTTATTAAATGACTAAAATGGCATTTTCTATTTAATTCAAATCTTGCGTTAATTTTGGGACACCCTATACAATGTTGATTATTACATTCAAATTAAACAAAAAAATACGTGTGAAATACTAGTAAATGAACGAGTTGCTTTAAAATATATTTTGATAGATACAGGTAATGTCTACAAAGACGGTGACGCAATTTGCTCAGAACACGTCAAGTCATCTGTTTTCAATGCATATGAAACCTTTAAAACGATAAATAAAAATAATACAAAATACACCGTAATGTTATTGTTAGAAAGTACATTTTAAAACGTACAGTATATTCAGTGAGTATTGAAAATTCACGTTTGAAAGGGTGTCTTAGTCGACACAGATTTTGATAAGGGACTACCCTTTTTAGTGTGAACATTGGTGTTTTAACCCTAAGGTATTATGTATATATATATATATATATATATATATATATAAAGGTATTTGAGCTTTGGTTTCATTTGGTTTATAAAATGTCTATATATAATAATAGATATTAAAAAAAATAGCTTCTCGCTTTATTCCGCATAGCAGGGTATCAAAATTAACCTAGTGTCAAGACACTATGTTCGCCGTTTCCTTCCCGTATTCGAGACATTGCGTATTAAGTGGCGGAACTTAACGCTGCGCTTTGTCTTTACAGAGTGGAGAAATCAAATTAATTAAAATATAATTATACCCTCGAGTGGGAATCGAACTCATAATCAATAGCATATATAGTCAGACGCTGTCCCACTGCGCAGTGATAGCCTCTATCTATAGAGATAACGATTTTAAAAAAATAATTATAATAAATATGTTACATTTTTTCGCAGAAAAAATATATAACATAGTACCTGCTTGAGTAAAGTTCAGTAAAGAAAAAAATACAATCGAGATTGGATGTCCCAATTAGCATTTCCAGGAAAGAGCTATTGCACGATGACTTTTAATCTTGTAAGCCGATTAGAATACATTTTCAAAGTAAAAGTAACGAAGTTTGTTTTAATATTACCCGTTTTTGTAATCTCTAGATTTTCCTATTTTCAAACAAAATTATATGAACTCTGAACGCCTGTGGTTGTGGGTTCGATTCCCACTCGAGGAAAGGCTTATATTTAAATTATTGTCAATATTCCGTAAGGCAAAGCGCAGTGCTGAGTTCCGCTATACAAAACGCAAAGTCTTGGTTACGTGCGGAAAATAGGGAACGACTTCTTTTTACACCTGATTTCTCTGCCAAGCGTGAAAAAGTGTGAAGATGCAGAATTATATTGACTTACAGCATTTATTTACAGTTATAATCCACTTTCTACTAATTATATAAAATATCGTTTCATAATTGTATACAAACATGATCGATTCCAATGTCTCGAAACCAGGCAAATGGAGGGCGGAGTTTTTTAATATTAAGTTTTGTGGTACGTACAGTACGAGTATAGGTATATGGCAGACGTGTATGCTGAAAAATAACAATTTATAATGAAGAAATATTTTCTTTTTTCTTTTGCTTCATGCTGTATCCCGCACATAGCAGAGTAGGCAGAGGGAACCTAAGTACCTAGTGTTGAGACACTCCTTTCAATTGATACGTTCCCCACATTCTGCTACTTTGCCTTGTTACATTTACATACCTAGGAAATGTAAATATAAAATAATAATTATTATAAATAGTTTTTGTAATAAAAAAAATTATATGAACTGTCGTACGTAGTGAGATACTGTTGGATATTAAACTTACATTATCTTCGGATATTTAGCTTACATTTAAAAAAAAAGCAGAAATTTTTTCTGTGAGTGTATCTGACAAAGGTAAGAACGATCAGCAAGTATGGAATTTGGAGTATGGTTGCTTCAGGAGATAATAGATAAATAGTAAAGGTGCATAAAATAGTACCTCAATTAATAAGAAGACGTTATCTCCGGAGCCAGACACTTTTGATTGCTTCTTATAGGTCCCCAAGCAATATATGTAAAATTAGTTAAAGTCTGCGCCACGACTAACCTCAATGTAGGAATATACAAAATAATTTCTTATTTCTACTCTGATTTCCCTATAAATTTATTTTGAGACGCCGCCCTCAGATATAATAGATGGCTGGCGGACGGCAAATAGCACTTAAAGTATCAGGTTCACCGCCTTACTTGTACTTAGATAACAGAAACCTAATTTGATTTAATAACCTTTAATTTACTTTATGTTGGCATTTTGATATAATTTGTAAATATGATACATTAATAATAAGGTTTACTAATAACTAAACTGATATTACTACGAATTTGGGTTCAAAGCGGTGGATGGAGTGTCTTTACACTAGGTTCCTTTTGGAGTGTCTTTACACTAGGTTTCCTTTTCCCTTGGTTTTTTTTTATGGAAACGGATGGCAAACGAAAAGACCACCTGATGGCAAGTGATTACCTTCGCTCATGAACATATACAACAACAGAGACCTAGAAAATAGAGGATACAGATGGAAGGGGAGGACAATGTAGTAGTCCGTTATCAGAACCACCACATTTTGAGGAAAGGATGGGTGGGAAAGAGGAAAACATGGCTGGCCTTTGACTACTGTGGTATTCCGGTATAAAGCGCAGCAGATTCAGCAGAGTTTTTTACTAATATTATTATATAAATGTGAAAGGTATTTAGGATGTATGGATATTTATTTGTTTTTGACCCAAAAACTACTGAATAGATATACATGAAACTATAGTAATATAGGTTACACATTAGAATTACACATAGGCTATAATTTATAACGATTTTGCGTGTTTTAGCTATAATATCGTGAAAAATCATTATCTTGTAAAAATTGCCAATGTAGACTTGAGTCTTTGCTTTCTTAGGAAATAGCATGTTATCTTAAACCAAACACTTTAGTAAAAGTCAAGTGCAATCAATATTAAACTTTTACACTAAGCTAATTATATGCCTAAGACAAAAATAACATGTAGTAGTTAGTTAGAAAGACTGCTTGACCGTTGTTCGTGTGGGCAAAACCATTCAAGAGAAGATTTTTATGCAAATTATTGCATTTTCTTAAAATAACATCATGAAAATGTGTCGTAGCTACTAACTAAATCTTACATATATTTTATTCTTACATATTTTTAGAGGTATTCATATTAATATTGAAAATACGACGGTGTGTTTTTTTGTCCTTTTTCTCATCACAACGAAGCTATGTTATGTTATAATTTTTTAAACCGGCATAGTTAGGCAGCTACGGTAAATTATTCATTCACATGGTGAGATCCATATTTATTACCATTTATCAAGTGAGCGAAACCGCGGGTAAAAGCTAATATAGTTTTATAACAAGCACGACTGTGCCTGAAGTCGTAGGTGTCATTATTATATATGTAAAACACTTCATAAGTTTGAATTATTTTATTCATTTTTTTAGAAATAATAATAAGAATTTGAAAAATATTTAGCTTTATATGAAAGACACAACGCGGCGTTGATTTTCACTTAACACGCAATGTCTCGAAAAGTGGCGAACAGAGTGCCCTGTTATGTGAGATAAAGCGTGAAACTGCTATTTTTGCTTTTTTATATGACTGAAACTTAGTAGTGATATACAAAATCAAAATCTTCTTTATTCAAATAGGCTATTACAAGCACTTTTGAATCGTCAATTTACAAAACATGTAAGGAGTGTCAGTCCTAACGGAAGCTACCACCGGCTCGAAAGGCAGTTCTATTGAGGAGAGCCGGCAAGAAACTCAACAGTTGCTCTTTTCAAATAAAATTCTATAATAAATTTACAGCAACGATAAGCCTCCTGAGCGAGCATCGACAGCATTTAATTCCACACATTAACATCTGTATAGTATTCTTGGACAGAATAATATTAAGGAAAGTATGTTATACAGACACAACAATATAATAAATATGTCTAATAAACATAAATAAAAGTATATTTTGTCATTTTCTTATTTTTCTGAGCTAAAATACTAAGCCAAGATGTCTCTTGTATAAAACGTATTCCTCAAATAAAGACGTCCTTTTTATGAAAGAATTCTTTTGAAGTAGAAACGCAGAGGAAAAAGGTTGGCTCAAATTACTGGTCACACTAAAGTACATTTTCCAACCATTACGTTGTATTCAGGCATTGTGCGCTAATATACTGAGCGATGCTACTTTTTAAGAGGTTTGTGTTATAGATTTTTTTTATATGTAACTACATTTTTTATAGATTTTTGTAAATTTATTTTATAAGTATCACCGTTGACACGTTAATAACACGTCCTAGCAAAGTATACATATGTATATGTATGTCACTTTATATAAACGTGGATGTCAAACCGTAATGTTTGTAACATTTATTTTATTATTAATTATATATTTTTATGTATTATTTTAAAAAGATACTATCATTCTGTACTCCTTCTCTACATAATCTATAAGTGTGCCAAGTTACATGCTTCTCCGACCGAGTAATTTTCGTAAGAAGGGGTTCCAAGATTTTGCTTCACGTATTTATATATAGCTTAAATTAGTAATGTTAAGAAATGTACTGTAATTATATATTAATAAAATAGTGCAACTACTCTTCTCTAAGGTTCATATGATGGTAAGTGGTTAGCCACACCTATTTCTACGAAACCATGGAATGGGAATAGAGAAAGCCTGGCTTACGAGTACATGTCATCGAACCGGACAGAGCGGTTGGACGGTTCCCCAGAGGTTGATATCGAGTCCCGATGCGGTAAATATTTTATGTGTTTTCTAAAAATATATTTCGGTCCCTAAGTGTTTGATTAACACGTTAAAAATATTAAAAATATATTTAATTAGCGTTCGTTGAGTCGACGCGTAAAAATAGTACCTTATTCTATTCATAAATGTCACTGCTTTATAGGTAAATGAGTAGGCGAGAAATAGATGTAAAGAATTAGACCTTGTAGTAGAATTTATAAAAAAATAATAGCAATATAAACCGTCTGTCGTGGCGCAGAGGCACAAGCGTGCGACCGTAAACGTGACAGGTTGTGGGTCCGATTCCCACTCCAGGAAATGGAATTTTTCACTTCCTGGGTTCGGTAACAAGGCAAAGCGCGGCGTTGAGCTCCGCCACTCAGCACGCAATGCCTCAATTTGGCGGAAAGTGGGAAACGAAGTGTCTTAACGCTAGGTTCCCTCCTACCCTACTATATGCGTAGGATACAGCTTGAAGCTATGTATGTATGTATGTAGTAGTTATAATACGAGTATATCAAAGACTTTATTTTTTTCTAAAATATGTACTGCCTCATCCGGTGTTGATGTAGTAAACATGACACCGTTAGTATAGGAGGTTAACAATATTGATTTCAAATAACTATACTGTTCTGGATAGTTTAAGAAGTCGCACTTGGATAAATATTTTTTTTTAATTTTAGGCATGGCTTATTTACAGAAAAATAATACATATAAAAATAAGCCTATCAAATAGTTCAGGTAACAAGTGTATGAAATTAACATAATGAATGAAGAGAATAGAGCGATCTATCAATGCCACTTAAATATAGTTTTAACTATAAATTCTAAAATCCCGTTTTAACAGTGTTCGTTTTCAAGAAATCTTCTCTACACTGTCGAAGGAGCCAACTAAATAAATAGCTACTATCGGCAGAAGTATAGTTCACTTATACACTACTTGTCGAAAAAAAAAAAAAAAAAAAAAAAATAGTCCCGCTGAGTTTCTTGCGCCGGTTCTTCTCAGGTCTGAGGCATTAAATTTAGTGAACCGGTGGTAAATTATTTGACGTTCAAAAATGAAGCTTGTAACTTCTTATTTTGAATAAAATTATTTGACTTTTACTTTGACTTTGACTGTCTGTCAGTCACTAAGTAACTCAATCGTTCTATATATATAATAGTATAGAAGCCAAGCCAGAGATAGTAAACAGTAGATGAAATGTAATCGTATCATAGTGCCGTCTCTGCGAACCGGTAAATCGATCTTAATCAACTATTGCCCTTTACAAACAAAGGAATATTGAGAGCAAGCTTATATATTGTACATGTGCTATCACTTAAGTTACTCTGTTACTGTCTTAACTGAGGTTTTCAAAGACATGTAAGTACTAAAGTACTGGAAATCCCAGACATTATCATTAAATGAATATTGTGAAAATATTAAAAGCAAGTTATATTTGAGGATTAAATACATGACACAATTAATTGTGGGTTTGATTCTCATTTTTGGGAAATGATTTGTTTGCTCTGGTAAGATTTGCGTAGCATTGAGTTTCGGGTTCAATACGCAATATCTCGTATTCGGGTGATAAGAAAAAGGATGCCGACTAGGTTTCCTTTATAGGAAAGGTAGTCACCTACCTTTCTTTGCACGATAAAGCGAGTTGCTGGAAAAAATGGCATATTTTTTTTTATGGATAACGGATGGCAAACGAGCAAAAGGACCATCTGATGGTAAATGGCTATCTTCGCCCATAGACATCTACAACACCAGAGGTGTTGTAAATGAGTTGCCTACCTAGACGATACAGATGGAAGGGGAGGACAATGTAGTAGTTCGCTATCGGAACCACCACATTCTGGGGAAAAGATGGAGTGGGATAAGGGAAAACCGGGCTTACATGCCATCGAACCGGAACACATCATTAGATATTTGGCGGTTCGTCTTTGACATGATAGTGGTCGCGAGCCAGTCCCAATTTATTTTTTCTTCTAGCTTCATGCATCTGCCACATATAGTAGTATAATAAGAGAAAAGATAGATTAAGATATTTCGTTTTCCATTTTCCGAACGATTCAGAGACTTTAGTGGCAGAACTCAAGGCAGGATTTTCACGATAAGTGATCGAAGTCTAGTCTAGTCTCTGATAAAGACTAGAAATTATTTAAGTAATATAATATTTAGTGTATTGCTAAATATTTTTTCGATAGTAAAAAAGTGTCTATACATATTGACCTTTACACTCGTACTATGAACAAGTCACCGTTGTCCCATTATTTACTGGCGCCAATCGACGTCACTTTCAGTGGTAACGCGGAGTTATTTATTACCTTCATAATTTGAGCCTCGTTGAAATGTGTTTTGTGATCATTTTTATTTAGATAAAGTTTTTATTTTTGAACAATAGACGGACTTTATATGATATATACCTACCTACCTATCGTCACGCTTTATCCCTTGCGAGGTAGTTGGAGATGCATACCTCTTTGGCCTCGTCCACAGTCATTAACCTCTTCATGCATGCCCTCCGGGGGATCCTCATGCTTTTTACGTGACCTTCCTCCAGTTTCATTGATATTGTGTTCTCGAATACAGCGTGAAACTGAAAAAAAATATATTACGAATAATTTAAAAACCACTCGTCAGACCTTAACCACATTTATCATATAAATAAATTATAATTTCTTCACTTGGTAAAAAGTTATATTATTACACAAGTCAATTATACAATCCAATTAAGAACCCCGATTTTTTTAAGTCGGTTAAAACACACAAACACACTTTTTTTTGGTTACTTATTTCTTTGCTTTTACTTCACATTACTTACGTGAACTTAGCCTAATTTATTTTTTTAGCTTCACGCTGTATCCCGCATATAGCGGGGTAGGCGGAGGGAACCTGAGAACCTAGTGTTAAGACACTCCGTTCCCCACTTTCCGCTTAATTGAGGCATTGTATGCTGAGTGTCTTAATTCATAATTTAGGTAACTTGTATATTAATTTAAAAATATATAGATCTAATTAACATTTTTCAGTAATTCGAAATGATGATATTGAAAATAGTTGCAAAGTTAAAGCCCAAAAAACTGACTTTGATGAGATATAGAAATAAATAATTAGAAATTCAAAACCTATATAAAAATTGTTACAAGAATATAGACAACTCAAGCATATGTAATAAAAATCTTATTTGAGGCAAAGACAGATTAAGTGACGACTTGGGAGTGATATCGGTTTTCTTAGACATTCGTAGTATTGTTTTCCTGTAGTGTTCGATATATCACAACTGGATATAAGGTACTCGATCTGAATTTATATTATTACAATGTTATATCATTTTTCTTTTTTATAGGAAATCAACGTTTATATTTTCATTTTTTTACATTTTGCTTTTGAAAATAATATGTAAAGAAATACGAAATCTGTCATGGAGACAACCGACTTCTAATAAAATGGCGTAAAAAGTAAAATTATCACGAATAATTCAAAAACTATTCTTCAGATCTTAATTCAATATAAATTAATCTATAATAATATCTAGATTGCTTCACCTATCCAAAAGCTATACGGTAACACACATAAAAAATAATTGAATTGAGAACCTCCTCGAACTTTTTTTGAAGTTGGTTAAGAAAAGCAACTGTTAATTTTCTCATCGGCTTTCCTCAGCAGAATTGCCGTTCGAAACGGTGATAGCTTCTTGAAGGACTAACCAAATAGACAATTCATAATCTTCAATTACATTCATAATTCAATAAGAATGAGGGAGTAAGCAGGAAAGCAAATGTATTACAGCGATTTTTTTCATTTTCTGTGTCTATGTTAAATGTTGTTTATCTCGTTTAGCAGGATAATCAGAGTGAAATTAGCGTCAAGATTCTCGGTCCGCCGCTTTCTGCTCGAATTCGATACATTGCTTGTTGAGTGCGAAACTCAACGCTACACATTTTACCTTACTAAAGCAGTGAAATTAAATATTATAATCATTCTCCCGAGTCGGAATCGAACCTACAACCACTCGCATTCACAATTACTAACCTATTGCGTTCAATCAACAATCGAGACATTGCGTATTAAGTGGCGGAACTCAACACCGCACCATATTACAAACAAAATAATTACAATATAGACAAATAATGCAGTCCATATAATTGTAAGTATACATACATTATTATATTAATAGCAGCGGTATACTTTTAGCTCAAACAGGAAGAATATCTCTGAAGAGCGCGGTGAGGCACGTCCTCTTAATTCCCTTATTGGATTCCTAGCAACGTCCACAATACCCAAGTATTTGAGATATGAATTCGCCTGCATAAATAAATAATTGTTTTATCAGAAGTTTGGGATTTCATTATATTTGTATTGAAACATTGTGTAAATTGTACAATTTTCTTATTTATTACATATGATATTTTTAGTATTTTTAAAGTACTAATCACATTTACATATATTGGTGGTAGGAGGTTCGTCCTCCGTCTGGCTCGCGACCACTATCATGTCAAAGACGAACCGCCAAATATCGTATGATGTGTTCCGGTTCGATGGCATGTAAGCCAGGTTTTCCCATTCCCACCCATCCTTTCCCCAAAATGTGGTGGTTCCGAGAACGGAATACTACATTGTCCCCCCTTCCATCTGTATCCTCTAGGTTGGCAACGCATCTAGTACATCTCTTGTGTTGTAGATGTTCATGGGCGAAGGTATCCACTTACCATCAGGCGGTCCTTCTGCTCGTTTGCCATCCGTTATCCATAAAAAAAAAAAAAAAATTTACAGACATTTAAGACTATATTAATTTATAAAATAAAAGATGGTGGTTATAGGTTCAAATCAAATCCAGGGGGATTTTTACGGTTACTTCATATGTGCTTTCATTATGTTCGTAAATTATCTCATTGAGCAAAGAAGCTTTCAACTATCTTCCTTAAAAAATATTTTTTCAGTACTTAAAAGAATTATTGTCGAAATCTTCATCGTGTTTGGCCCGATTAAAATTATCGCGTTTATTAAAGATTTAATATTTTAACATATTGACATGACATTCATATTTGATTTAAATTTTCATAGTGAGAAATGCTGTTTAAACTATCAAATGTTTAAACTCTACACTGATTTGTGTTCTGAAAATGTTTTGTAAATAGTTTTTAAAAATAACTACAACTAGTTGATGTAACCGCCGTATATTGTAAATATTTGCAAAGTTGTATCCGCACCCTTTCGCATTCTTTGGTAAGCTTTGAGCTGAATAATTTGTGGAATTTCGCCTTTGTCGTTTGCAAAGTATCGCCGCGTACCATATATGCATAGAAAATGTATAAAATGATATATATATATATATATATTATTCAGTATTTTTTATAAAAAATATAATAGATTTGGAAAATCTGATAAAAATTAAGAATCCATCTACATTAATTGCATCAATTATTTAATTCATTTTCATTCCTCCACTCAGGAAAGATATACCGCGGCGTTCAGTTCTGCCAATACGTAATGTCTCAATTTCTGGTGGAAAGTGTTTTTGCACTAGGTTATCTCCAACAATATTGCTATTATTATTATTATTAGCTTCACGCTGTATCCCGCACAAAGTAGGGTAGGCAGAGAGAACCAGAGAACCTAGTGTTAAGACACTCCGTTCTCTTTCAACATTTCCGTTTCCCACTATCGTGAAGCTGTAATATAGAATATATAATTAAAATGTACATATCTTAATTCAACATAATTAAAAGAATTACTTAACCCCTTTCAAAATCCTTACAAATACAAACAAGAAATGTAAGTATCCGCTCTTTTCATACTTTTTATCTTTATTGCAATTAAAAATAGTGAATGTTGACCGCAGTGTCTGCAAATGTGACACTTTTATATGTTCCCACAGCAAATGTGGCGATAACAAGAATGAATTGTACGTTATACTATATAATTTTTACTTTCGGAACTTATTTGATATATAAAAAATAATTTTGGTTGAATGAATGTAAAAAAATGTATGGAGTGTAAAATGAATTTTGAGTTTAATAACTAAATTGAGTACTTGTTGTTTTTTAAGGTAAATTTGATTGTAACTTGAGTCTAAAAGTTTTATTTCTTAGACATTTAATTTGATGTTTTGCTTTAAATGAAAAAATATTAGGCAGATTTTTTTTTTTTTTTTAACTTCACGCTGTAACCTGCATATAGCAGGTAGGCAGAGGGAACCTGAGAACCTAGTGTTAAGATACCCATCTCTCTTCAACAATTCCGTTCCCCACTTTCCGCCGAATTGAGGCATTGCGTTGAGTGACGGAACTCAATGCCGCGCTTTGCCTTGTTACCAAACCCAAGAAATGAAAATTTTACATTTCCTAAAAATTTTTAAGCACTAAATAAATAGTAAGTGTATTGGGCGTAGTATATCATTCATATGTATTATTCGTACATATATGAGGAACAAATGAAGAAACTCAAGTGTCAAGTTTTATAACTTCATGTTCTCCAATTCATGTAACGGAGACTAAAATCTTATGTATTTTTAATAGAATCTCGGTACAACTAAATTACCATTATATAATCAAAAAAATCTAAATATATTTTTATTGCAAAAATATAACCGTAATTCCTTATATTTTTATATTAAAAAAGGACACCCATTGATTTCGAATTTTAAGATACTAAGTCCCCGTTAACGCGTTAACAACGCGTTGTCTTTAGCAATAAACATGGATGTCAAACCATGGTATTGTGTGTAACATTTATTTTATTAATTTAATATACTTTTTATGCATTATTTAAAAAAAATAGCATTCTGCACTCTTTCTCTATACAAATCGTAAGTGTGCCAAGTTTCATGCTCCTCCGCCCACGTAATTTTCGTAAAAAGGGATTCAAAGTTTTTTCTTCACGTATTTATATAGATATAAGTAGTGCAACGCGTTTCTTTTGAATTGAATTCAAGACATACCTTTTTATAATTTTTTATATGATACTTTTGAATTAAAGCAGCGATATATTATTACAAAGTGTCGCCCACAACATCGTATTTGTGAACTTTAGAACCCTTGTCATACTATTTTCATTTCTATCATCTGCAGTTTTGACTGTAAAACATAATTTCCTGTTTTTCTAGTACTCATAGGAAATTTCTGGTAATTCTGCAGGCTCCCAATTATTTCTTACACTTTCAAAGAACTAGAAGTATTGTAGCATACTATTATTAATATGAAAATGCAAAAGCTTGTGAAAGTGGATGAATGTTACTTTTTTATGTCAAACCTATTGGACGTAAAACAACATAGAATACAATTTAATAGAATATATTAGGTATATAATTAATATTTTAACAAAAAACAAATCGACTAAAATGTACTAAAAAGTAAAATTATTACGAATATCTCAAAAACCACTTCTCAGATCTTAAATGATTTAAAATGGGAACATCAGAAGTACAAGCTATCATATAAATAAAAATTATCAAAATTGATTCACCCAGTAATAAGTGATACGGTTATACACATAAAAAATACAGCCGAATTGAGAACCTCCTTCTTTTTGTAAAGTCGGTTAAAATAAACTCAGAAGCGTATCTTTCATCTAAAAAATAAAGAAAACCGCTAAAATTTGCTTCGGTAACTTACATAAAGTTTCCACTTAATGTCAACATTTTTCATATCTAAATGCATATTTCACCGTGCCTGAAGCGAGCGATGTATGAGACAAGTATAAAAGAACAAAAGGGATCTCCATATAATTTGCAAGGCAAATATCATGTGCATAATTTAGACCTCACGTTTTTTATTCATTTCATAACATTCTATTTAAATATTTTTCATCGCTCTGGTGAGACAAAGCGCGGCGTTGAGTTCCGCGTTAGCAGGCAATGTCTCGAATTTGATCGGAAAGCGGTGAACGGAGTGTTTGACACTAGGTTCTCTTTGACTACTCTACTATGGTCCCGCATATATTTACTTATTTTTAGTGTTCCTGTGTTTTGTGACAATTTACATACATATTTAGTAACTTGTTTAATTTTTTAAAACAAATATTTGAAAAAACGCTTTAGGGATAAAGCGTGAATCTGCTATTTCACGTATGAAGGTCTAAAACTATATTAGAAATGTGATTAATTATTCTTTTAATAATTTTTCATTGGTTGAACAATCTACTACGCGGTTTCTCAAATAATTGTTTTAAAAAAATAAAAATGACAATTAAATATGTATCTACACTGTCCCGGTGACCCAGTAAATATTAGCTTCTACATGTAACTTTGTATAGAGAGTTAAGGTAGTTTACTGTTGCCGATATGTAATTTGCACCAGAAAATGCAGTATTTACATATGAATAGATTCTCTAGATACCCTGCAATAAGTAGGACTGCAATAGCTAGTACAAAGGTTCCGTAACAACTTGTAGATATCTCGGATCCCGTGACGAATACACTTACGTATTGGTCACGGGAATCGAGTTTCATTTTGTATGAAATGAGCTATCCACAATTTTTTTTATGGTTTTATATTATGATATAACGTTAAATTACCATTTTTGGATTATTTTCCGATTTGTGGTAAGTTTTCATTTTTTACTAAATTTGATGATTCTCAATGAGGTAGTACTCTCTAAGTTTTTAAATTTAAAATACAGACAGACGACAAAATCATCCTATATTGTATACGTTTTTGTAATTTAAGTTGTAGGATTTTTTTTTTATGAATAACGGATGGCAAACGAGCAGAAGGACCACCTGATGGTAAGTGGTTACCTTCGCCCATGGACATCTACAACACTAGAGGTGTTGTAAATGCGTTGCCGACCTAGAGGATACAGTTAGGGAAGACAATGAAGTAGTCCACTATCGGAACCACAACATTCTGGGGAAAGAATGGGGGGGGGGGGGGGATAAGGGTAAAGCTGCCATATGCCATCGAACCGGAACACATCATTAGACGAGAATTCCAAAATCATTTAAATTACATGCTACAACGCATACATGCTTCATAAATATATTAAACCCATACATACATGCTACCTACATAGCATACGCACATACAATATTAAAAGAGCAGCTATTTTAAATGAACATTCCCTACTTACCGTCCTTTGAACTATCATTATGTAAAATGACATTCAGTATTTAATACATTTTCGTATTAACGCGTTATTAAAATATTTTACTTTGTCATGGAATATTTCACACAATATCACTTAACCTTTAGGTTCGTGGGCGTTTTTGTTCATGCACGTATCGAATAGAATTCTAGGAACCTGTTAGGTCTTTTGTTGATGTATTTATGATATATTATAGTGACGTTGCTACTATTGTTATGGATTGACACGTGTGTTATTATGATACGTATTATGTCGCAGTACATACTTGTTTTTAGAAAGGCGTGTTCGTTTTGCTATAGAGTTATTGGCTTTATTTTCCGTATACTTATAGAATATTAATAAAACTAGTGCCCCCGTTGACGCGTTAACAACGCGTTGTATTTAGTAATTTATATGTTATTTTATATAAACAAGGATGTTAAACCATGGTAGTACGTGTAATATTTATTTTATCAATTTAATATACTTTTTATGCATTATTATAAAAACATATTTCAGCATTCTGCTCTCCGTCTCTATATAAACTATAAGTGTGCCAAGTTTCATGCTCCTCCGTCCGCGTAATTTTCGTAAAAAGGGACCCAAAGTTTTGCTTCACTTCAATTATATATAGCCTAGTGATACTTAGCTCTCTCCTTTATTTTCTCCCTGAATAGTTATCTACATATGTACTCGTATAACGCTTACATTACTGAGTGCCTGACAGACGGATACAGGCGCAACTACTGTTGAAATTTGAAAACTCTTGGGAAGTGAAGGGGAGCACTAAGAGCGGATTTCTGGAAATTCAGAACAGGGCCTTTGACTTACGGCCCAAGTGTATTATTAGGAGTCCCTTTAAAATGTGTGTTAGCGCTCGCCTCCAAGCTCCTTTCTCTACCTTACAAAATTTGAAACGATCTTACAAATACTGGCTTCATAAATACATACTAGAAATGTTCTAGACAGGTTGAAATCTTTTATTAGATTATAGAGTGATTTCGCTGTTATATTCCTCGGGCATACTTCTACTGCGTACAAATTAACATTAAACAGGGGACCAGTAACTTTTAAATTGGACCCAGTAACTTTAAAATTGTAATCTTTAGGAATTATTTTTTCCCATAGAACTGTAACTTTTGTTAGTAGTACATTTTAGGCTTTTAGAGTATCCTAGAAGTCTATGTATATGATATACCTATTCCTATGAGTATGTAATCTAGTCACATAACAAAGATTCATGTTTATTTAAGAGTACCCATGTCAAAATCTGTAATAACGTGACAACAGCATCCGTCCACTGTTCTTAGATAACATTTGATATAAATAGTATTTTCAATTGTTTTTTCTTTATTTTCATACATGTCAGCAAAATTGTAAAGTAATTTTATTTAATGCGCTTTAAATAGAAACATTTTTTATTCAGTAACTTCACTATAATATGAATATTTGCGTGGTGATATTTAATTTTTTTTTAGTTTATTATAATAGAAAACCCTATTAAATATATTTTAACATCTTTTTATTTTCTAGATTTTAAATTCGGTTGTAAAAGTTTTGAAGAAAGTTATAATTTATTTTGGTATTCCCTCTATATTAAAGTGCAGCGAAATATGCTTGATTACACATGATGGCTTTAAATTCACAATCCAAGGAAATTTTCTTTTTTAAAACATATTCTTTTAACTGGTCTAGTTAAACAAAGTTTTGCATGTCTCCATTTATATGATAACTACATAATGGAATCTCTTACTGAATTTACTTTATAGATACCTACTAACATAATATCATAAACTTGAAAACATTCTTGAAGCTGCAATTCAATTATAATTAGTTATTACTAACATACGCATGCTTCGTAACGTGTATGTCCATAAACAAAAATGTTTGTCAAAATATTTATAGATAATCAATAATTTTTAATGTAATGTGTTTTAAATACATTAGTATAACATACGTACATACATAGCATTTACATTCACGCAGTATCCCGCATATAGCAGGGTAGGCAGAGGGAACTTAGTGTTAAGACACTCCGTTCCCCACTTTCCGCCGAATTGAGGCATTGCGTGCTGAGTGGCGGAACTCAACGCCGCGCCTTGCCTTGTTACCAAACCCAGGAAATGAAAAATTCCATTTCCTGGAGTGGGAATCGAACCCACAACCTGTCGCGTTTACAGTCGCACGCTTGTGCATCTGCACCACGACAGGCGTTAATTAAGTAAAACAATTCTAGCGAGAAGCTATAAAAAATGTGATATTATCACAAAAATAAAAACAAACAAACAAATGAACGAACAATAAACTATTACTGTTTATATAGAAAAGTTATATAAAATAACTTTTTTATATATAATATCGTAGAACCTTACAACGAGCTATCCAATTTAAGGCGCGGCAAATTGCATCTAAAGAAACGGCAATAATATCAATAAAATACCTTTTTAGATAATTGAACGCGCTCAAACAATTACTTGCTACTCGTTCAGGGCGTGAACGGGTACAACTTATTAACTATCGACTATACTTCGACACTTAGTTTCCATATGATAAATTGGTCATTGAAGTCTATATTTTTTTTAGTAACTTCACGCTGTAACCCGCATATAGCAGGGTAGACAGAGAAAACCTAGTGTTAAGATACTCCGTTCCCCACTATATTTTAGTGATCTAAAATTCTATTCTCCGCTATTTCTAAGATTGCCTATAAAATGGTAATGTAGCTTCACTCATTTTGCACTGTAGAGTCTCTTTGTGTGTGTTAAATTGTAGATGTCAGTAACACGCTTTAGATTTGGTGAATATAGCGCGTCTTAGGACATATCGGGCATCTTGAACACTCGCGAATCTGGGATCTAGTTAAAGCTAAATACATTATTAGTAATTGCCTTGTAGTTGCCTTCCAACGAAGTTGCCTTCGAGTGTAGTTGCCTTCAAAGGAATGATTATATTTAAAATATTTTCAGTTCTTCACTCTGGACAAAGCGTGGCGTTAAGTTCCGCTAATTAATACGACAAGTGAAGTCAGCCGGAAAGCAGTGGAATGTCTGGACACTAAATTTACTCTACTGACTACCCTGCTATGCGAGATAAATCATGAAGCTGAAAGTGTAGCGTGAAGCGTGTGTTTTATTTTTTACATACATACATACATACATAGCTTCACGCTGTATCCCGCATACAGGGTAGGCAGAGGGAACCTAGTGTTAAGACACTCCGTTCCCTACTTTTCGCCGTAATGAGGCATTGCCTGCTGAATGGCGGAACTCAACGGCGCGCTTTGCCTTGTTACCAAATCCAGGAAATGAAAAATTCCATTTCCTGGAGTGGGGATTGAACCCACAACCTGTTGCGTTTACAGTCGCACGCTTGTGCGCCGCCACGACAGGCGGTGTTTTATTTTTTAAGATTAGGAATTCTCGCACACATCTCCCGAAAGACAATGTCACGAAGTCTTCCTTTCTATTTTTCTACTTTTAAGAGATACTTCACGTTACAGTGGAACAGTAACAAGTAAGCAGTTAACCAGTAAAAAAAACATCGTTAATGGTAATTTAACTCACAACCATTGCCTATATTAGTATAAGCTCTTGTTAATTATTGACTTTTACTTGCAAATTTGCACATTTCATACAGACAAAGTTACTTAAGTTGACTGGTTTTCCGAAGCTTTTATGTACCTTCTTTATAGGCTATTGATGGCCTACTCAACCTAATGAAGTTTTAGTAGCATCTTGTCTTGTCGCAAGTGTCAAACGTCATTAAAAATAATATTGCTCACGTAAACGTAATAAAAGACACGTTTCTTTCCTTATCTTATAACTTTTAATTGTTTTTAGCAGAGAATCTTCGACTAACTTAGTGTTAAGACACTCCGTTCTATTAAGATAAACTTTCGCCACTTTCCGTAGAATTGAAGCATTGCGTGCTGAGTGGCAAAACTTATTGCTGTGTTTTGCCACAAACACATACAAAGCAATGAAATTATAATATTAAATGTTAATTGTTATAAATATTTAATATTTTCATTTCCTTCGTGAGAATCGAACCTAAAACCTTTTACAATCTGTTAACGCAACAGCTTTCTAGAGGAAAGGAAATTTTTGTTACAAAATATATATAGATATACAAAAAGACAAGATCGAGAATGTTGCTAGAGCTAAAAAAAAATGATCACCTAATATTTTGGGTATAAAATTGAAAAAAAAACGAGCTCTGACATCTATATAACCGTCTAAAACTAAGGTTAGCTAAATTCAAATTAAAAGACAGTGAAATTGTTAAATAACTGACCATCCTATACCGGATTTCCTAAACCTACCGGTTTATCTTTTTAAATTTTCACCCCTCGTCACTAATATAGATAGACACAGGTAAAGCTAATAAAAGTGTGTTAAAATAGAATTTACTTTAGCAACGCTATTAAAGAGAAACACATTATTGACTTCCATTATGAAGTCGACGCTGTCTGTCGCACGGTATTTTCACCTTTAATATAAAATTGTAGTTTCCAGCGCTTCTCTCTGAAAGACACATAAAAATCGTATTTTATGTTCTACTGTAAAAGATATCTATCAATTTATTTAATTAAGTATTTTAAATAAGTTTATTATATTAGGTAAATATTTTACTCGTTTGTACACCAACCCATATCTTTGTTCTTATCTGTTCTAACTTATAGTAGGGGTTGCCTGGAAGAGATAACCTGTGGTGATAAGGCCGCCTTTACACCTAAATTGTTATTATTATTTATTATAATTATTATAATATATCTTTGTTGGTGTAATCTTCATTATTGAATAAATAAATATTTTTACTTAAAAACTAAATATATTAAGTACTTACAAATGCAAGACGAGCCCTTTGTAACGTGTATGTCGCTATTTTAAAAATTCTATATAAAACATTTGGTAGTGTGAGTAATGTTTATTTTATTATATTATTAATAATAAGCAATAGCTTACGGAAATTTGTTTAAATAAGTAAATTTGACTTCTTTTTTTTTTTATGGATAACTGATGGCAAACGAGCAGAAGGACCACCTGGTGGTAAGTGGTTACCTTCGCCCATGAACATCTACAACACCAGAGGCGTTGTAGATGCGTTGCCAGCCTAGAGGATACAGATGGAAGGGGAGGACAATGTAGAAGTCCGCTATCGGAACCACTACATTTTGGGGAAAGGATGGGTGGGATAGGGGAAAACCTGGCTTACATGCCATCGAACCGGAACACATCATTAGATATTTGGCGGTTCGTCTTTGACATGATAGTGGTCGCGAGCCAGACGGAGGACGAACCTCCTACCACCAAACAAAACTTCATCAGATTATGGGCCCAGGTCACCTGATTCATTTTCCGATCGTATAAATTAAAAGTGATTGTTGTAAACAAAAGTAGTTCCGACATAACCTAAAACCGTAACACGACGCGAAAAGTATTGTCATCAACATGTCTTCTACTAATACGATGGCACTGATTGAAAAGTTGACCGGAAGATTTTTTTAAGAATTATCCTACATGGAAGTTCGCAGTGCAAACTTATCTCGAACATGAAGAATTGTGTACTTCTATGTTGTCTGTGGGAATCTTTCTAAAATAAAACGGTTTTCTATTTTGATAAAAACTACTTTTATTTCGCATAAATCATCAAAATTATTATAAAAATGACTGGTTTTCTGCACTTCTTACCCTCTTTATGTACATTCTATGTATGCCAATTTTTATACTTCTCCGTCCGCTTAGTTATCAAAGCTTTTTGGCCTTAAAAAAGTGATAAAATATTTTTTGAAGTTATAAAGTGTTAACCACACACTTAAGAAACGAAAAACATATAAAGAAAGCGTAAAAAAAATCGAATTTATTATACAACAACAAAAATAAGTTGCTTAAGCCTATAAGATGTAGCGGATGTAGAACGCATGGGTTAGTGGTCAGAGCGCTTGGACAGTTTCCAAGAGGCACGGGTTCGAGTTCCGCTGCGTTCAAATTTTTATACATTTTCTAAATAAATGTAAATTTTATGTAACAAAGATGAACAGAACCTCTTTTTCTTTTTTGAATGTCGGTTAGAAATATATAAAGCAAATATAATTTTATCATCAAAAATTCTTATAAGAAATGACAGACGTCAAACGCCGTAACTTATTAAGGACGGTGTCAAACTAATTTCAAATTCAATATCTCTAAAAGGTTTTAGATTTTTCCTGAGCTCCGATGAGCTATCACGTGTATTTCCTCGAATTACTGTACATTTATTTTATAGTGTCAGAAATGGGAATGAATTTTTAAATCCTCCACGGCTGTGTTTGCATAATATTTTTCCCTTATTTGCTAAGTGCTTTCGTATATTTAATTTTTTTTTAATGATTGATATGAATGCTATTTATTAATTAATAGAAATTGAATTCAGTATTAAGCGATTGAAAAACATATACAGTTATCTGTCGTTGTTCAAGCCGTTCTCCATAGAACCTATGTCCAGCAGTGGACGTCTGCCAACTGATGATCATGATCATTTGTACCGTAATAAGTATTATCATTGCCTTCTTTACTATATTATAAAGTAATTAGTAAGCAAAACGATTATGTATTGAAATCCTATTCGTAAGAAGATAAATGTTTCTTATGAAAATTACACAAAGCGCGCAAAGTAGTTGTTTCATATGTTGTGCATGATGTCTTTGGTTACGCTAAGTGTGATGGAGAATTAAATAGCTTGTCACCAATTTTCCTTAATTTTCACAGCTTTCCGATATAGAAAAGTACTCAGAGAGCAAAGCGCTTCGTTTACCTTTTTCGTTTACTATTTATTTATATTTTACATGCAATAGAGATTATTGAATTTGCTTTTATAATCATTACCTTGAGTGGGAATTGAGTCCAAAACTACTCGTATCTCGTTTCCTGGGCCACGCTTCTGATGCGTGTCTGACGTGTGTGCTGAAGTATCATTTTCTCCCATTTTTTACGTTTCAAACTTTGTTTTGCGAAGGGTATCAAATTTATTTAGCGGTGTGGTATATATTTAGGATAGTATAATTATTTAACTCTCTATTTTCTTCTTTAGGTATCTAAGTAATCCGTTAACACTACCAAGCTTACGTAGTATCTCATGCTAGACTAGAATAAACAATTATGTAGTCATCACATTATCCGCCTCGTTAGCCAATTAAATCCACGGCTCCTGTGTGTATAGGCATTATGGCCGTTATACTAACAATATATTAGTTAATTGTCAGATTAGGTTGCTATGTACCGTGCGGTATGGATAATGAAATAATGTGATATTCAATGATACTAGTATCCCAGTTGACGCGTTAACAACGCGTTGCCTAGCAACGTATATAGACGCCATCGAGAATTCGCAGTTGCGAAAGTCATTTTCTCAGTGAGAAGAAAGGCAACTATAGTATTTAATATTTATTTTTTTGACATTTTTCGATTAACATAAGAGGGATGTTAGGTTTCGTTATCCAACAAGCACTGTACATGTAAAATATGCGAAAAGTTTCAAAACCACTGACAGAGGACAAGTCGTTTTACCATGTTACTAGTTCCTATTCCAGTTACCACCTTATTTAAAGTAAGATGTGAGTTTGTCAGAAAGCCTAGGACTTTTCTAATTTCTACTCTTATCTCCTGCACAGTGAATATTTTCTCAAAGTTAGCGTTGGGCTTTGCAACATGTAATGTTTATGCAATCTGTGGAAAGTGAACAAAAGGGTATCTTAACACTAAATCTCTCCGCCTTACCATCAAATGCAAAAACAGTATACTCGTAAATTCTACTGATATCATAACTGCAAAAGTTTGTGAGAATGGATGGATGCTTGATTTTCATGAAAAATTCTGAACGGAAATGAAACTTTTCAGTAATATAGCTTACATATCAGAATAATACACATGCTACAATTTAAAAAGTTCTTTTTTAATTTAGCCATAATATCACCATAAGTATATATTATAAAATTAGACGTCTTAACACTAGGTTCCCTATGCCTACCCTGCTATATGCGGGATACAGCGTGAAGCTAAAATTAAACTACTTTACAGTTGTCGGAAAGCGTAGCACTTCTACCATTTCTGCATTTAATTTCTGTATGGATAAATATTCTCTAAATGTATTAAAAGCGCTTCACCCCTACGTAATTTATAGAAAGTCAAAAGACTTAACACTCACATTTTCTCTACTTTGTCCGTAAAATCTTAAAAATGTTTAAATATTAAAATAAACTAAATCATACTTGTAGGAAATTGTAGCATAATTCTCATTTACTACACTTGAGTGCTATAAAAGGAAAATTTAATTAATAACTACTGTTAATGATTATATTTTGAAAATATTTTTATTTTTACGGTCTTGATAAATAATGTGCTGTGTTAGGTTTCGACAATCAATCTCTATATAAAATAAGCGAAAAGTGAATATCGACGTGCTTCAATATTTGAGCTAGTGTCATATATTTACCTATCTAAAATAAATCATGCTTTATTTCACATAGTAGTGTAGGCAGAAGGAAGCTATTATCAAGACACTTCGTACTCCTACTAAATGACAGGGTTCTACCCTGCATTTTACTAGAGCGGGGAAAAGAAAATATTTTAAATATAATCTTGCCCCCAGATGGGAATAGAACCCACAACAATAGCGCTTACAGTCAGACGCTATCTTCTGCGCCACGATAGCCTCTTTTCTGCACTTAATTCTTTTATAATGAACATTAGTTTAAAGTTAGTACTACAAGTTCACTTGAGAAATGTTCGGTAAATGCAATAACTTTGTGTTTCGATCTTCTACGTGTACGAATTTTACGGAAAGTAAAGAAATGACGCTTAAGACTACATTTTCCCTGATTTTTCTTTGAAACGTAAAAAAATTTAAAAGATTATAATTAATTATTTCAGACGTAATGACATCTTTGATTTTCGCGATTCTTAGACTTATTAAATTAAACTATTTTAACCGGACCCCAACTTTGAGTTGAGTCCACCTGTGACCACGAACTACTGTACTGTACGTCTGGTTTCCAAAAAAATATTTCTGAATACTAAAATATACGCGATTAATCCAGTTAAAAAGCTTCATTTAATATTTCATACGTGTAAGAAAACATAGCTCATTTCCTATTTTCTACACTTAAGCGCTGTAAAAGGTTACACTTTAACAATTAGTACACTTTAACAATTAGTCTTACACCTCTTTGTAAATATTCTTTTTGACTCGTGGATTATCACCAAAATAGAAAATTTCTAAAAGAAACAAGTAGAGAACAGCTTTTAATTCTAGATTTTTACTACGTATAACTGTTTGAGGTCCGCCACTCAGCACGCAATACCTCAATGACGGCGGAAAGGGGGTAACGGAAATCTTAAGAGAACGGAGTGTCTTAACACTAGATTCTCAGGTTCCCTCTGCCTACCCTGCCAGGGATACAACGTAAAATTCTACTTATAAAGTGTAATACAAAAAGTGTTTCAAGATATAAAAGAATACCACTTCATACTTGTCACAAAACACCACTTTTCCCATTTTCTACACTTAAAAGCTGTATAAAGAGCATTCGTTTAAACTTAGTACTGCATCCGTTAGAGAATTTTTCTCTAGACGCGGTACTTGCGGTCGCGTAGATGACGACTAATAACATTTTGTTGACAACCCGCGGTGGTGTGACAGAGATGGCTACGAAATAGTAATTCTATGGAGCTGCTGTTTTCTATGTTAAAAAATAATATTTTTATTATATAAATGAATTTTGTTAACTGTAAATGGATATATTAATTTATATTTATTTTATTGCTAGAGGTTATGTATTTTCTTTTAATTTTACCAATGACTCTTAGGAACATATCAATACAAATATTATAGCATAGCAAAAACTGTAGGCATTTGCTATGGTTTAGTTTTTTGTAAAAAATGAAATGAAATTCTATATTTGATATTTATTACAAAATATTAATCTTACATAATGCATTCTGCATTTTTCGCGTCTTTAACCACTTGCACCAAAAGGCAAGCTACGCACGTCGAGATTTTTGAGGAAATTAAAATCAATAGAGAAGTTTATTCGTAGCGCAACTTAAAGAACTTTGGCACTCAATATCGAATTTTAATAAATAAAAACATTTTAATCAACTTAGCTTAACGCTTTGTCCTTAGCGAGGTAATCAGAGGAAATGGAGCACCAAACGCTACATTTCCTGCTTACTTCTTTCACCACAAAATTGTAAATTTAAATAATATATAAAATTCATCTTACAGCTCTATATACATCCGCCTACTGCTTTCACGCTAGGGTTAGGCTATAAGGGCGGACGCGGCGGCACTCCACTCACTCGCGACTCGACTCGCCTCACGAGCAGGCGTTACTTCGCACTACTTCTACCGCGCGCGTACGTATTCAAATTATTTTTAAAGTATTTTAATATTTTCTTTGTATTAAGGAAGTGTTGGTTATTGTGTCCTGGTGAGTTCTGTGTTGGATTATTGTATGTTTTCTTAATAAAATATTTATTAATATATGTTTTATGTACTGTACTGCTTTTCTTGATAATTTAGGGACGTCATAAATGTCGTTATTTAAATAGTTTTTCTCATTGAAATTTCAATGAAATTTGTTTCAACGTTTCCCAAAATACTCAAAATTATTAGGAAATATTCATCTAATAGTTTTTAAAATAATAGAATATATTATTTGGTTATATAATAAGCTGTTAAATATTAATATCACTCAACATATTAAATTACGATAAAAAACAGAGAACAGAGTGTCGTTAAGACACTTTGCTTTCCACAGTATTATATAAAAAAACCCTAGTAACTATATGAACTTTCAAAAAAAATAAAGTAATTATTCATATGATGGAACGAACAATTAATTAATTAAGGAATTGAACAAACACTATTTATGTAACCCATCAAGTAAGCCTTGAACCATCCAACTATACTCTAGAGAACGTCGAGCCCATAACGATTAGTATCTTTAATTTGGACTATTGTAATTTTAATTTCTAGCTTACTTTAAAAAATATACTTTGGCTTTGTTTGCTTCTATTTCACATCTGGCTTCAAAGGCAAATAATTTAGTTTAACGTAAGAAGTTACTTGCTTCATTTTTTGAACGTCTACATAATTTACCATCTGGTCACTAAATTTAATGCTTTCACGCTGTATCCCGCACATAGCAGGGTAAGCAGAGTGAACTAGAGAACCTAGTGTTAAGACACTCTATATTCGTGCCAGGCGCGAATAAGTTGAGGAAATAATAGAATATGCATACTTTTCAAAGCAGACGTTTATAAGTTTAACTGTGAATTCCGTTTTTTATAGTTTAAATATTTTTTTTACGAAAATTGTTCAATTTCTTAGATTTTTTTTTGAATAAATCATATAATCACCGTATAAATAAAACAATCCTCATGTATATTAAAATTTAAAAACTATATTGGCAAGTTGACTTATCAACCTATTCACGCTTGGTAAAAGTATATCTGTATCAAAAAAAAAGTTTAAAATCATGAAAACCGAAATAAAATCATTTCACGTTGAAATTATAATGAAAGATCACCGGTGACCATTTGGAACATTTTCCTTCAAAATAATTTAAGCTTTTTAAATCTCTTAAGGAAGACGCTCCCTAAGATCTCGCAATCCTAATTTTCCACGGCGTGAGTCTTTTAATTACCATTTATATTGTACTTGTTTTCTTTTCAAGGGAATAAAAACATAAATAAGGGAAGATTTTAGATATTTTAATATTTATTATATACGGAAATGATGCTGGAGACAGTAATTATTATAAAATATAAAATTTTGAATCCAATAGAACGCAACTGGTTGTAGGTTCGATTCCCAATCGGGGAATGTATACATATATTAACATAATTTACACTCACTCTGGTAAGATTGCCACTCAATACGCAAGCGGCTTAACACTTTGAATTGTACAACTGGTTAGTCAGGGATAACCTAGTGTCAAGACTCTCTGTTCTCCCCTTTCTGCTCGTATTCGATATATTGCGTATTACTCAACATGTAGTGTCACATTTTCATTAAAACATATAAACCTTTATTTGAACACAATATATAAAAGAAAATGCCTAATTTAAAACGCAATGACCTTTGTTTTTTTTATTATATCGATTAGCTAATTTATTTTAATAGTCGGTATTTGTATATTTTTTATGCCGTATATACTAGATTAGCAACAGGCCTGTCCAAATTTTAAGATGTTTTTTGGCAGGCCAAAATTCAAATTTCGGAATATCTGGGGGGTTTTTAAAAGTATTAGAAATTGTATTCTTATTAACATCAGATTATAAAAATACGGAATCTAAAAAACTCAAATGATAGGACTTAATATATCAACTTCGCATAAAATTAATACGTGGGCCGCGGGTTAGTATATGAGGATATACTTCTATATAGCAACATATGGGATATAAGTCATACACAAATACAATCCTAATTCAAGAAATAAATATTGGTATAAAATATATATGATTAAAACGCCTGTCGACTGTAAGCGCGACAAGTTGTGGGTTTGATTCCCACTCCAGGAAATGTTAGTATTTTCATTTCCTGGGTTTGGTAATAAGGCAAAGCGCAGCGTTGAGTTCCGCCACTCAGCACACAATGTCTCAATTCGGCGGAAAGAGGGGAACAAAATTGTTGTAAGAGAACGGAATGTCATAACACTAGGTTCTCAGGTTCCTTCTGTCTAGTAACAAAGATAGTAAGGGAACAGTAACAAAGATAGTGAAAGACCTTGGTTGAACTTCGAAAACAGTGTTGATAATACTCCAAGGCATGTACGAGTATGTAGAAGTTAATGATTGTAAACGAGGTGAAAGAAGTATTCAAGGACCGTAGCGGTCCGTTCTCTCTTATTAACCCTGATAAAACGTTCACAAGGAAAAAACATGCTTCACGCTTTATCCCGCGTTGTCAAAGACAAAAAGTATATCTTCACTCTACTTTTTTTTTAGTTTCACACTTTGTTCCGCACATAACGATTACCTTAATCAAAGAGAGAACTCTGATCTCTTAAAAATATATTCATTTCTAAATAACATCGGAAGTACATTATGACCGTATTATTCATCACCGTTCCGTAGCAACGTGATGAGAATGGCTTCTACATTGCTACCTGTATGTCAGCTTTTGTGTCACAGTGTAATACTCAAAGAGCTTTCATCACGGCGTTACGTGTACACATGTATGCATTTCGAATTTTCGAATCTTGGATCTGAAAATCTAGGGACGTTATAGCTTAACGGAAAGTGGTAATTGCTAAAACGTGTTACAGTCTGATCAAAAAAATTCTAAGCAATTTAGTTAGTATATAAGCAATTTCAATACATATTTTATAGTTGAAATTGAAAATAGATAATCATGATGAGAAAATATGTAAGAATTTATTTTCCAGCAAATTATAATCGTTACGCTTAGCTTCAATCTTCTAAAAGCTTAGCTTTTATCTTTTATACAAAAATTGTGAAATAAATGGTAACGATTAACACTATATAAATGATACTATTTATTTTACAAACTTGATATATTTCTAATGCATTATTTTAAAATAAGTATTGAATTTCTATAGTCTAAATCTTCTGACATAAAAACTTTGACTATGCCATATTTTATGCTCTTCCAACCGCATAAGTTTCATAAAAAGGGGTCTAGTTTTTACTTCGCCTATTAATTTAATACTATGTTAAAATAATATCTATGATAACATTTCTAGAATAACGTTTTCATTTTGATCTTTCATTCCTAGTATCAATATTTGGTTATGATATTTAATATTTTGTTTTTCGAAATTCTGATTAGCCCTACATTGTGAATATTTCAAATAATTTAATTTATTTAGAACGCTATAACAGTTTCATAATGAATACTTTATTTTATTAAACAAAATACTCCAAATTATCGCCGAACAAATTAACGCCTGTCGTGACGCAGAGGCACAAGCGTGCGACTGTAAACGCGACAGGTTGTGGGTTCGATTCCCACTCCAGGAAATGAAATTTTTCATTTCCTGGGTTTGGCAACAAGGCAAAGCGCGGCGTTGAGTTCCGCCACTCGACACGCAATGTCTCAATCTGGCGGAAAGTGGGGAATGGAAAGGTTGAAAGAGAATGGAGTGTCTTAACACTAGGTTCTCTGGTTCCCTCTGCCTACCCTGCTATATGCGGGATACAGCGTGAAGCTACAAAAAAAATACTCCAAATGTTTTTACATGAAACAAATCTGTGCAATATTTTAGATTACAGACACTTATTGTAATGGCGCCTCGAAATGGCGAAACATATTTGAGCTATTATCGTCAGTATTACTTTATAAATAGGGATTATTTTCTCATATTATAATCAGCATAGTAAAGAAAGTCAATAAACACAGAAACGAAAAAGGAAAACAGAAACATATAATAATGAACAGCCTGAATGTGAAAATAGTGAAGGCGGAAATAATATCAGTGTCAGTTCATGTTAATTTTCTTCCTTGTATTTCTTCTATTCCCCAGTAAGTTATAAAGATTAGAATATAGTTTTTTATTAACTTCACGCTGTATCCCGCATACAGCGGGGTAGGCAGACGGTACCAGAGAACTTAGTGTTAAGACACTCCCTTCTCTTTCAACATATCCGTTCCCCACTTTCCGCCAAATTGAGGTATTGCGTGTTGAGTGGTGGAACTCAACGCCGCTCTTTGCCTTGTTACCAAACCCAAGAAATGAAAATACTAAATTTTACATTTCCTGGAGTGGGAATTGAACCCACAATCTGTCGCATTTGCAGTCGCACGCTTGTGCCTCTGCGCCAAGACAGGCGTAATTTTATTTTATTTTATATATTTTATGCGCATTGTTTTATTTTTAACCGACTTCAGAAAAGGAGGACGTTATCAACTTGATTGTATGTTTTATGTGAAATTTTTTACTGGGTGAACCAATTCAGATGATCCTTTTCAATACGATAGCTAGTGCTTCTGATGTGGTCTAATTTATATTGGTTAAGATCTGATGATTATTTTTTGAGTTATTGGTAATCATAGTACTTTTTGTGCCTTTTTTTAGTCGGTTTTTACGTGAGGTCGGATGCATCATGGTCATTTATTGTAATAAGCTAAGTAATTCATACTAGTCAGAAGACCTATGTGTATGACCTATGTGTAAATTATAATTTGTTTGGTTAGTACCTACTGCATTCCCTCTAAGACTTTTCCTAAATCGTTCGCTTTGCTACACAATACGTGTATACATCTATGATGTCGTCAAAAAATGACAAAAGCGTATCTTAAAATTCTATAAATTTTACTAATATTTTAAGTGCGCATGTTTATGAGAATGTATGGATGAACTTCTGAAAGGATCTAGATGAAACTTCACTTTATGTTAATCATAGCTTCTATATCAGAATAACTCAATTTATAAAGATTTCATGTAATTTGGATATAATGTAACTATATGTATTTAATTATTTATAAGACAGTTACGTCTTCCAGCCTAATTAATGAAAATTTTGAGTTTCTAACTAAACCAAAAGTCACACAGGACATAAAAAATACAGCTCAAATATACTGTGAAATGATAATAAATTTGAATACCGAATATAGCATTTAAAATTTAGTGCCAAAAACAAAACAGCATTGTTACTAAATAAGAAATACGAAGGGCCCTCCAATATATCAACAGTTAATTTTCGAAATGGCAAACATTCACTGTTCATATTTACAATGTACATACAAACGTGGAATTCCCAACAATAATATGAAATTTATGTTCTTGATCGAAGTAAATTGGAACATATATAGGACAAGTGCAATTTTGAATTGTCAGAGTCCAGAGGGAGTCATTGTAATTTCGACGCTTTAACGTGTTCGTACCATTTGGCCACATTTCACCGTGACATGTACGTCATGTCACGTTCCAACTTTTGATGGTTTGCGGTGAAAGCTCAAATTAGAAACCTTAGTAGAGTTTTGGCGCTAAGCAAGAAATTTTAACGTGAAATGAGTGTTCACTAGATATTTTCAAATGTCATGAGTGACATTTAATGTATATCCTTACTAATATTATAAATGCGAAAGTAACTCTGTCTGTCTGTCTGTCTATCTGTTACACTTTCACGGCTAAACCACTAAACCGATTTTGATAAAATTCGGTATGAAGAACTCGGTAGAAAATTCGGTAGAACTGAAATTGGAAAAGGACATGAATCAAAGATACTTTTTAATGCAAAAAAATAGAAGAAGGGGTTGAAATAGGGGATGAAAGTTTGTTCTTCCTTATTGTCAAACATAAAATCATGTAAGATTATTCAACTGTTTACAACTTTCACACCTAAACCACTTTACCTATACTATACATAGACTATAGTCTACTCCTTACCATGTCGCGCGATATAACTGAATTCCACGCGGGCGAAGCCGCGGACGGAAAGCTAGTAAGTATATATAGCTTTACTTATTCAAATTATGTAAGAAGCAAATTCCTAATATTATATTGTATTATAATTTAAAGTTCTCATAATATATTAGGTATTTGAATAAGTAATAAAAATAGTAATAAATTTTCAAAGAACCGTACTGTAAAGATAATAAATATTTTCTCTACAGACACCCGTATTATTTTAAATATAATTATTGATTCCTTTCACGAATAAAATATAAGGAATATTTATTTAGGCAACCATCTCAAACAGATATTACCCCAAAAATATCTTGACATAGAAGCGCGCAGTGGATCAGTATCTGACTCTAAGCGTAGTAGTAGCGTAGCGTAGCTGTGGGTTTGATGCGCCATCGTTAGAATGATTATTGTCAATACGCGGCGTTTAGTAAAAAACGAAGAAAAAGAAAAAAGAAGCTGTAAAAAAGAGTGATAAAATATTATTAGTTAAAGAACACTGATATGTTTCATAATAGTCAAGAAAAACACTATTTATTTCCTTATACTAGTAATATTTATAATTCTAATACGTACCCTAGCATATGTTTTTCATAAGCAAATTATTGATATATTAGATTTTCATAAAAAATTGCAACAATTGAACCTATATTATAAGTGCCAACGATCCTTTTGTTCAATTTATTTGCAATTTCTTAGATCAACAAGTCAGGCGCTTTTCGTGGCGCAGAGGCACAAGCGTGCGACTATAACGTGACAAGCTGTGAGTTTGATTCCCACTACAGAAAATGAAAATTTTAAATTATATTTAGTATTTGCATTTCCTGGGTTTGGTAACAAGGCAAATCGCGGCGCTGAGTTCCGCCACTCAACACGCAATGCCTTAATCCGGCGGAAAGTGGAAAACGAAAATGTAGAAAGAGAACGGAGTGTCTTAACATTAGGTTATCAGGTTCCTTCTGCCTACCCTGCTATATACGGGATACAGCATAAATCTAAAAAAAATCAAGTTTGTTGTCTACATAAAGTTCTCTTAGGTCGGATTTACTATCATATATAATAGAATTACATGTATAAGAATTATGAAACTATAATACACCTAAATTTCCCTTGAAATAACACATAGACAAACAAAATATAAATATAATTACCACGATAGTTTTATTCATAAAAATGTGTAGCAGGAAAATGCTGAAACTGAAACTGAAACTGCTATCTGAGTCTATAGTAATTTAATTTTCAAATCAAAAGTTTCAGAAATTCTTCCAAGAATCTATTTGAAATATATTTTTGACTTTATTTGAAATTTAGTGTACATCTAATGTTAAACCAATACAACATTTTCAATACAATAGTTCCAAAACACTTAACCCAAGTGCTAGAATAACTCAAATCAAGATGACATCCAATACAGGAGGATTCTAATCAAACCGTGATCTTGAATGATAGTCCAATTAAAATTTCAATTTCAATAGATATTGTAATTTATGCTATGCTTACATTTGAGGAGGGTCTTATATCGAATATCAAATGGCTGTTTAAGCCTTATAATCCTATGATTCCATGATAATTCAGATATCTTAGGTACATGTGTCAAAGATTTTATTGGCATAGTAACATTATCTCTATTATTGTTGCTAGGGTATATTTTGATAATAATACATTTTGATAATATATATGTATGTCTAAATGTGTTTAAATATGGAAAACTTAATGATTTATTTGCATTTTCAAAGGTAGCACTAAGTTATTTTTCAGTATAGAACCTAATTGAATCGGTAAGTGCAGAAACAACGTAAGTCCGGATTTTTAAATTTTGAAGGAGGGAGAAAAAAGTATTTAACTTGCCTTTCTAAGCTAGATTAAATCGATTACGAATTTTTGCATTTTTGCGACTTACGTTGTTTCTGCACTCACCGATTCAATTATATATCATTAAATTTTTCATTTCACTTCTGTTCTCAGTTTCGAGAGAATCTTATATGCTCGTAGGTTGCAAATCTTTATGACTACTTAATCAATGCTATTATATTTTTTGTAACTGCACTAACTAAAAAAATCCTTCCTATAGTTACAGATACCTACTAAATAAACTTCTACAAATAAATATATTAGAATAATAAGATCTTTAGTTTCACGATTTACATAAATGCGCGACACAATTTTAAATAATGTAGTCGTAGATAGGCTACTTGTTATCACAAAACACTGTAAAATTATCAAAATTTTTGATTTTCTAAAATATATTTTAGAATATCAAAATATAGGCAATTCAATCAAAATAGTTTCAAATGAAATGATAAAATTAAAAAAGCTTTTAAAACGAACTAACACTCGTAATGGGATCAATCAAATTTATTGATGGTAATATCTTTTATTGAATTCCAAATTGTTTCAAATATTAAAAGTAACTTTCATTTCTCGTTACACGGCTTTTCCAAAAAACTAATAACATGACTATCATTTGCAATCGCATACAATACAAATACAACACAGAAACATTTTTATTATCATATAGTTTATCATACACCATCGTGGCACAGTGGGACAGCGCCTGATTGTAAACGCGATAGTCGAGTTCGATTCCCACTCGAGGTATTTTTTTTATTTGTGTACTCTGGTAAGACAAAACGCGGTGTTAAGTTTTGCCACTTAGCATGAAATGTATAGATTTCAGTATAAACGGAGTGTTTTTACACTAGGTTACTATATGGTATATATACTAAAATAAAAGTTTAAATTGTAATATTAAGTAGATATTATATATATCATATTTTTTACTGCACTAACAAAAATAAATAAGTAGGTACATGAAAAGAGATAAATAATTAAAGTACACAAAGGTTTATCTCTTGAAGAGATCTCTTCCAGCCAACCTGTGGAAGTGGATGAGTGTCAAAAAAGACGGGGTAAAAAAAAACCGTGCATATAATAACATACATATGTAAGCAAAAATATACTTATATATAATTCATACATACATATAAATATATAAATACAAAAATTAATAAATACTATGTTATACTTAGATTCGTTTTCGGTTTGCCGAAACTCGACTTTACGTCGGTGTACTCGTATCTATATATCTCGTCCTAAAGCCTTCAGGAAAAAGGATATATAGATTCCGCCTATCTCTGTCTCCTCCCTCTCCATCTGTGTGTGATTTTTGTAGTTTGTGTACTTGATATATGGTTATTTGGTGTGTGTAGATTAGATGATAGGTGAAGTGTGACGGGTGATTGCTTACCAGATTTTGTATGTGTTAATTGCTGCATAACAGTCATAGACATATGTAAACTTTCTTGTGCGTCTCTTGTGGTTTTTTGTGTGCTTGGTATGTTATTCACAAACACAGTGTCCCCTAATACTTTGCTGAGTATGGTACTTGTGTGAAATGCTGCTTGTTTTTGAAGAATTGTTACGTATTATATATCTATGTTATATATTATATAAATATTATATCACTATTCATAGTAATTATTAAATAATATTAATTTATTGATAAGAAGAAGTAGGCAACTAAAATATTACTCTCTTTAACTTACTCTCTCTAGACAAAAAATATCTTATTTTTTAAGCTTAGTAATATGAAAATGTTTATCTTTCAAGCGTCGTGTGTACAGACACGTACACCCTAAAGGCCGGCAACGCATTTACAATTCCTCTGGTGTTGTGGATGTCCATGGGCGAGGGTCACTACTTACCATCAGGTAGTCCTTCTGCTCGTTTGCCACCGTCCACTTCAATAAAAAAAAAATGTAGAGAAAGTTGACAAAAAATACGGACCACGTGTCCATCAAAAACACTAGGTCACACTAGGTAGGGTAGGCAACCCTGTGAAAAAACGTGAGGCTCCTTTTTTATGATAGATATTAAAAATAGTAGAAAGTAGACTTGTTGCGGCGTTGATATAAGAAATATTTTAGACTTGGTCTAGAGACCTCTTTGGGGAAATCTTGCATCAAGTGCTCTATACAAGTTGGAAATAATTTATTTTACAACTAGCCCTAGGATGTTTGCGGTACATTCTCTTATGTACCTACCAAGGTCTCGTAGTAAAGAAATATTAATATAATTGAAGTAAAAGCAAATGTTATGTTCAAAAATAATCGTTATGAAGAAAATTGAATTCACAGTTATATATTAATCTAATTGTTTATTTATGTACACAATGTACGTACGCAAACTATGCATGTATGTAAACATTGACAGGGTTTTTTTTAACTTCACGCTGTATCCCGCATATAGCAGGGTAGGCAGAGGGAACCTAGAGTTAAGACACTTCGTACCCCACTTTCCGCCAAATTGAGGCATTGTGTGCTGAGTGGCGGAACTCAACGCCACGCTTTGCCTAGTTACCAAACCCAGGAAATGAAACATTTCCTGGAGTGGGAATCGAACCCACAATCTGTCGCGTTTACAGTCGCACGCTTGTGCCTCTGCGCCACGACAGGCGTTTTATTTTTTCGTCACTGATAAAGCATATATTCTTATTTTTATTAACTCAATCGTAAATAATAAATCATTTCTTAGGAAACACAGGTGCTAGAATAATAAATCCTGACTTTTGACTAAAACCCTTGAATAACCAAATACATTGACGAGGATACATAGGAATTAAATTAGAATGTGAACCCACAAATGCATCATTTAGATTAGATAGACACGTCCTATCTGCTCCACGATAGTGACAGCTTGTATCAACAATTCCAGAATTTCGTAACAAAATACATACATCGATAAGTACAGAGTGCAACGCGGAAACTTCCTGATTTGAAAGCTCAATAGAAAAAGAACTAATAAAGATATCATTATAATATAAATTTTATTGTAAAAGACCTTAAATGAATTTTTGTATCACTTAGTTTTAAAGATGATATCGGATAAATGGCAGCCCTCATTGTCAATACATTGAGTTTTTGAAGTTCCGTTCAACTCGCTGAAGCATATTGACATGTTGGCGATGGCTTGACGTATGTTGTTCTTTAAATGAGGTAGGGTTCTTGGACGGTCATTTTAAACAATTGATTTAAGATAACCCCATAAAAAAAGTCGCACGGAGCCAAATCAGGGGATCGGGCCGACCAAAGATCACCTCTCAAGGAGATGAGACGCTCTGCAAAATGTTGTTTCAAAAAATCCATTAAACATCGCGCTGTGTGGGCCGTGGCTCCATCCTGTTGGAATCAGACATCCCTGATATTCATTTCAGCCAGTGTAGGCAGAAAAAAGGCGTCAATCATTTGTTTGGAGAACGCAGAAATGACAGTCTAACTCTCTCTACGTTTTCGGGTGTAGTGACAGTCCGCCGACCTCCAGACCCACTTTTATTCACACTTCCACTTGCCCTAAATGTGTTCACCCACGAACCAATCCATTTCCGATCAGGAACCGGACCTGAAGGACGAATACGGAACCGAGTACGGAATGCTCGTTGAGTAGCGATAATGCAACAGCCATTAGAAAAATACGCCTCGAGGGCAAACGCTCGGTGTTCACGTGTCCAATGCATAGTGGACACTGACTAGGCGGGAAATAAAACTTCATGACCTTGGCTTTCATATAAATACTCCCCGCCCTTTTCCCACCACTTCTGGCTGCTTGGCGCCAAATACAAATTTGGAAGTTTCCGCGCCCCACCCTGTATTTACACACATAAATTCAAATAAAATAAGTTATCACGTAATTCACAATTTCCGCCACATTTAACAAAAGTTTTTGATCATTTAAAAAATATACGCTCTATATTTTAAAATTTATGCAACATAAAATGCGTTAACAAGTAGTCCCATTCATGAATAAAAATCCTGAAAATATTGTGTACACTACTTGACAACGAAACGAAATACACGTATGAAATGTTTTGTACAAAAAATTATAAGCGTGCTTCTGAGTTTATTTTTATTTTGTAAATGAATTAAGAGTTTTGCATTTGATTTTAGCTTTTGAAAACGTTTTCATGGGATGTTATAAAGTATACTAGCTGTATACCGCAACTTCGCTTGCGTTTTTTCCAATTTTGGGAATGTCTCTCTTAGTAATCTCCAATACGCTCTTAGTATCCCCTAAACTCGTGTACGTATGCAGTAAAGAATTTATCTATCTATCCATACTCTACAAGGAGCCTTCACCAATCACTTATCCTAATCTAAGTATAACAGTGGCGAAGGGTAAAAATTTTAGTTAAGCAAGCCGGTAAATTTAGAGAAGCCGATGTATACTCGTATTTAAGGAAGCCGGTAATTTTTAAACTAGCCGGTACATTTAGGGAAGCCTGTATAGGATGTGAAGTTATTTAGTGATTTCACTATAAAATTTTAATGATGATTTCTTTTTTAGGTCTCTAAGATGTCAAGGCTTGTTCTTTTGCAATTTTATGTTTAAAATTTTCCTGGTGAGCCTTTTTTTTCTTTTAGGTCTCCACCTTTCTTGATCTTATTTTGCAATTTGTTTTAAGCTCAATTACAATTTGAAGTCCACATTTTCCTGGCGACCTTTTTTAGGCAAGCCGGTGGGAACCGAGTTGCATGGACGCCTCGTCACTGAAATATAGTAATATTTATTTGTTATATTTGCAATAATAATCTTTCTGTGCCATTACTCGTTACGTGTGTCTAAAACATTTGACGTTTCTATATACTATTTTCAATTGAAAGTTTTATTTTTCCCTATCCCTGGCTCATCTCCAAATGGTAACAAAATTTTATGACTACGTTGATATGAAATGTAAAATATCTCGTGTGTGTTACTTATGTTATTATATATATATATATATATATATATATATATATATATATATATATATATATATATATATATATATATATATATATATATATATATATATATATACTTAAAAAAATATGCGATTCTAAACTTAACTAATTTAATCAGAATACTTTAGGATAGAACTAGATTACTAGTTTTGCCCAAGTCAACGATTTTACAATAATTAAGATTCTAAGTACTATGTTTTAATATGTTTTTGCGTATAATTTATTGTCACATATATTGATGTATCTTTAAGCTCCCGTATCGAATAGTGTAAACAGAACGATCCTAGTCACATGAACATGTTCTCGATTATACGCCCATACAAGATAGATATTATGTGTCTTATAGTGGAAGCAATCTCCGCGCTTCGTTTAACTAAATCAGAGAGGAGCAGTAGCTCTACGCTTTATCCCGCACAGTGTCAAGACACTCTGTCGCCATTTTCCTCCCAAATTCTTTACTAAGCGTGTTTAGTATCGGAACTCAGCGCCTCGTTTTTTCTCAGCAGTGTGGAGAAATTAATATAATTTAATAATTTCCCCAAACGGGTATCAAACCCTCAATCAATCGCATATACAGTCAGACGCTGCCCTCTACGCCACGATGGCCTCTCAGAAAAGATTTTTTTTTCAGGGAAGAAACGAAAATATAACATTACCTGACGCTGGAATCAAACCCACTTCCGTCACTGGGCTATGTGATCACTTACATACACATCACTTATATATAAGAATAGGACAGGAGCCAATACATGTATGGTACAATTTTGTCCATACTTTCACGTACTTTATCTCATAACCCGTTTGCTTTCCCCATTTGGAAGCCCGCCAAAACGTCTTGCAATTGAGTGCTAGTTTTGTGGAATTTTATAATAACTCTATATGAAATGTTATGTCTTTATTATATTAACTTCCTTTATGGGAATTACATGTCATGTTTTGAACTTAATACCATCCTGGCGCGGTTAAAAAATGTAAGATTACATTATAATCTTTTGTTTTCCCTCTTTTTATACAATTTTAAACGAATCGTCGGTCGTGGTGCAGCAACGCCAGGTTGTGGGTTCGATTTCCACTTCAGAAAATGTCAAAGTTTAGTATTTTCATTTGCTGGGTTTGGTAAGAAGGCAAAGCGCAACGTTGAGTTCCGTAACTCAGCACGTAATGCCTCAATTCGGCGGAAAGTGGGGAACGGAGTGTCTTATCACTAGGCTCTCAGATTCCCCTCTGCCTACCCTAATATATGCGGGATACAGTGTGAGGACAAAAAAAAATAAACTATTTTAACAGGATTAATCACGTTTCGTAAATTATAGTAACCATATAGGTAGACTATGACTGCGGATTACTGACACCGTCTAACTCTAAGCGTAATCGATCGTGGGTTCTGACGTAATCGATGGTGGGTTTGATAACAAGGCAAAGTGCGGCGTTGAGTTCCGCTACTCAACACGCAATGTCTCAATTCGGCGGAACGTAGGGAACGGAATTGTTAAAAGAGAATGGAGTGTCTTAACACTAGGTTATCTGGTTCCCTCTGCCTACCCTGCTATATGCGGGATACAGTGTGAAGTAATAATTATTTTAATACAAATAACCTTCTAATCTCATCTATGTATTAATACGTAACGCAAAAACTTTGTACCCTTTTTTACGAAAATTACGTGTACAGAGGAGCATGAAAATTGGTACACTAATAGCTTATATAGCGAAGAAATGCAGATTAATCGTATGTTTTTAAAATAATGCAAAAAAACATATTGAATTAATAAAATATACGTTACACACAACCATGGTTTGACATCCACGTTTATATAAAGTGACATACGCGTTGTTAACGCGTCAACGGGAACACTAGTATTCCTTAAATCATATAAAATATTTCTAAAATTATATATACCTTTATATGTACGAAATCCGATATTATAACAGAAATATATATTCCTGTCAGAATTAAGCTAGAGATAACCAAACGCTACCGCATGTTGATATTATATGATAAGGGATGTAATAAGATACTTTATATGCTGATACAATCACGAGCCTATACTAATTTATATGCATACAATGTACTAGAACAATCTAGGATATTTTTTTGCCTTTTTGAGTTAGGTTTGAAAAAACAAAATCTTTTACCAACTATTCATTAAAGGGAGTTCGTAAAAACTGTCGGATGAAGTGGTTTTTTATGCACATATTTTACAACTCTAAAATTTCATTTTGTTATAGTAATGTATATAGTAAGAGAGTAAATATATTCATTTCGTTTGTGTTGTTGGTTCTAAAAAAAACTAACCTTTAATATTGTGTATCGGAGAGGAGTGAAAATTTTAGTTAGGCAAGCCGGTAAATTTAGAGACGCCGATGTATATTTAGGGAAGCCGGTAAAGGATGTTAAGGTATTTAGTAATTTCACTATCGAATTTTGGCGATGACCTTGTTTTTTAGATCTTTAAGATGTCAGAGCTTTTTTTTGTAATTTTATACCCAATGTTTTCCGGGCCACCTTTTTTTTTAAGCTCTCCACTTTTCTTAATCTTGTTTTTTTGCAAACTCAAAGTTTGAACTTTGCTTGACTTTGATTTTTTTGCAAGATTCATTACGATTCGAGCTCCACATTTTCCTGGTGACCTTTTTTTTTATGTCTCATACTTACTATTACTCGTACTACTTTGAAGTCAGGCAAGCCGGTATGAACCGTGTTATGTGGAAGCCTCGCCACCGTGTATATACACACATTATTATTATTGGATCTCTTTTTAGCATGCAAGTTCTCATAGTGTAACTATACCTTTTTTACTTATCAATCCTCTTGTGATCTCCACGTGACATCGGCGAAGTGATTGGTACCCAACTGGCACGTCCGAAGCGCCATAATAAAAGATCTGAACTGAGCTGATGTTTCTAAAGATGTCTTTCGTGTTTTACTTACCATTAAATTGATTATTTTATTTTACTCTTTTCTTTTCACTTTAATATATATATATATATATATATATATATATATATATATATATATATATATATATATATATAACAGTAAAAATATAAATACTAATAATTCACAAATAAACATAAGCTATTAAACCAATATAAAGTTTGAAATATTTTAGTACTGACTAGTCTCGAATTATTTTGGTAAATGACTTCAAAATGAAAGACTGACTATGAGAACGGATTTAAAACTTATGGAATTAGTCCGCTAGTTAACACCGACTGCAAATGCACTTTTGCTAAAAAGTATAAGGAACTTAAATATTAAACTTTGTTTCAACAATGTTTCGCTTCCTTAAAATTACTAAGAAGGATCTTTTAGCAAAGAGATAATGCTATTTCATAAATGTTTTAAAGTTGTATTCACATTTAGAATGATTTACATATTTATACGTTACCTAAAACGGTTTTCTTCATAAGCGTAAGCATTTCTAAAATAATTATACCCGTTTTTTTGTTTTTTCTTTATTAGCAGAAAGAGCAATTCCAATAAATATTATTAAATAATTTAAATTTAATTGTGTTATCGAAATTTAGCCAATGCAAGGGTTATAAAAACAAATCCTACCCCGTTTTTTCCCGCTTCATGCTTTATCCTGTATGTAGAATAGGCATAAAAAACCTTGTGTAAAGACACCGTTCAGCACTTTCCGTCCAAATTCGATACATCCTGTGTTGAAAGGCGAACTCACCCACCACCACCACCCACTGTAAACATTTACAGTCACTATTTTAAAACAAATATTGTACAATTAAGTAAAAAATATTTTCTCTTGCAAAATTTTTATTTCATGTTAACATTTTATGTGAAAACTACAATGATACTAACAATAAAAGCTGTAACAATTGTATAGAAATTTTCCATTGCGAGATGTTACGTATAAAATGGTAATTATGATAAACTCTGATATGTGACCTTAAAACATGAGCTTTTTAAGCTCTTTATTAAAGTAAATATTTAAAAAATAAATAAACTAGAAATATTTGCTATTTATTCTCACTATAAACTCGAGGGATTTTGTGTTCAATTCTCACTCGGGGATTCCCTCGATTATATTTAAATTATGTTACATACATACATAGCTTTACGATGTATCCCGCATATAGCAGGGTAGGCAGAAGGAACCTGGTGTATCGCGAATTATAGGGTTGTAAGAAATGATAGAGCCACGCTCGGCGGAGGCACTATGATTTATTACAAAAAGAATTTACACTGTGTACCGCTCGACCCACCGTCTCTCGTTAGCGTTGAAGCGTCGGTTTGCCAGGTATTTATGACAGGCCATAAGCCTATTATAATTGCGTCAGTTTACCTCTCACCTAATAGAGTCCTTTTAGGCAGAGATTTTGAAATATTATTTAATATGGGAGAAGCGGTCCTTCTGACCGGAGATCTCAATTGCAAGCATACCGATTGGAACTCGTCGAGAACCTGCACTAAGGGCAGGATTCTCGCCGATATTGCTGATAACCACAATGTGGCCATTATAGGCCCCCCCACACCTACGCGATTTGGAGCTATCGGTAGACCGGAGGTTCTCGACATAGCGATTCTAAAGAATGTGGCCTTATGGCAGCAATCTATAGAATCACTAGCCGAGCTAGACTCTGACCACCGGCCGGTAGTTATTAAATTAGGAACCGACAGCCCCTCAGGCCCACCCACTAAAACCATCGTGGATTGGAAGAAGTTTAAAAAGCTTCTCGGATCAAACGAGTCCCCGTTACACGAATTAATACCAGGCATAACCGACTCCGTTAACCTAGCGATAGACGCGGCTAATAAATTCACCGCGTACATTCAAGAGGCAATCCGAAGCTGTTCGAAAGAGATTCCAGGGCGGTTTGAAATCTCAGACAAGCTAAGGAAATTAATACGACGCAAAAACGTCGCTGCCAGACGACACGACTCCTACCCGACTGACGACAATCGTAGGGAACTCAATAGGTTGAGGAGGGAAGTTCGACATAAGTTCGAGCTTCTCCGCGGCGAATCGTGGGACAGGACGCTCGAGGGACTCGCGCCATCGCACCAGGCATTCTGGGCGCTGTCGAGAGTCTTCCGGTCTCCCTGTGTCGCGCATATGCCACCTCTGATTAGGCCCGATAGTTCGATCGCCGCCGACGACACTGAAAAAGCGGAATGTCTAGCTGACAGTTTAGAAGCTCAATGTTCTCCCAGCGAGCAGCCTTGCGACCAGAGTCATCTCTCACAAGTTGATTCTGAAGTCGCAGCGTGGGCCTCACAGCCCCCGCAAGGCGAACCGCTTCGCCCGACCTCTGCCGACGAGGTCAAATCCATCATCAAAAACTTGAAAGATAGGAAGGCCCCGGGGCCTGATCGATTATCTAATAGAACCTTAAAATCACTTCCGCTCCAGTTCGTGTCTCTATTAGTTATCATTTTTAACTCCCTATTAGACGCTTGCGCCTTCCCTGACGAGTGGAAGGAAGCCATTGTCGTGGGCATTCCAAAGCCCGGTAAGCCGCGGAACCTCCCCCATATTTGCAGACCTATCAGCCTTCTCAGCTGTCTAGGTAAAATTTATGAGAGGTCGATCCTCATTAGACTCTCCGAAGTGGTAGAGACCAATTCATTACTGCTCAATGAGCAATTCGGCTTCCGTAAGAAGCACTCAGCTGTTCACCAAGTGCACCGACTAGCGGAGCACATAGCCCGATATAATATCAGAACTAGTGTTCGCAGCTCTACTGCAGCTATCTTCCTTGATATCGCGAAGGATTTCGACAAAGTCTGGCACAACGGCTTGATTTTCAAGCTGCGCAACGCAGGGTTGCCAGATAGTCTCGTGCACATCTTGCGAGACTTCTTGTCGAATAGGTACTTCCAATATAAAGTAGAAGGTACGTTATCTTCCCCCCACCTCCTCCTCGCAGGTGTCCCACAGGGCTCTACGCTCTCTCCTATTCTCTCCGCATTGTACACTTGTGACATGCCTAGAACTCAAGACGTGCATCTGGCTAAGTACGCCGATGACACCGCCCTATTTACCACTTCCCGCTCCTCGTGGATCATAGCCGAGAGATTCCAGAAGGTGGCCGACGCGCTTAGCGCTTGGTACCGCAAATGAAGGATCGAGGTTAATCCTGAAAAGAGTGTAGCGGTGCTATTCCCCCGTGTTAGACACGAGACAGTCTCTACCATATTCCTACTAGATAAACCTATTCCCTGGAAACGCCAGGCTAAATATCTGGGTGTCATATGTAAGCGGAGTAAAATGTCACTTAGAAATAAGCTGACACTATACAAAGCCTGTATTAGACCCGTCCTCACATACGCCAGTGTTGTTCGCACACACTGACCTACAGCCCCTCCAAGTTGTTCAAAACAAATTCTTACGAATCGCATCAGGCTGCCCCGGGTTCGTTCGTAACGTAGATCTTCATAGAGACTTCGAACTGGAATCGATTACACCCCGTACGCGCATCTCAAACGTAGACGCCCGCGTAGCGTCGTATTAGACCCCGATGACCCCATTACGGTCGCGAACGCCAAATATTTAGGTAGGAACGCTACACACGCACGACACACACACCGCCGTCGAAGGATTCGAGGGCGAAGTCCAGCTTTTGTTACGGCCCGCCCGCGCCTCGGTGTTGCCGGGTCCATCAGTTAGGGCTTATTAGGCTCCCTTAGCTTAGTCTAATTACCACCGGTCGCGTCAAAAAAAAAAAGAACCTAGTGTTAAGACACTCCGTTCCCCACTTTCCGCCGAATTGAGGCACTACGTGCTGAGTGGCGGGACTCAACGCCACGCTTTGCCTTGTAACCAAACCCAGGAAATGAAAAACTGTCGTTTAAACATTATCTAATGCTTCTTATTAAATTTGTTTTTATATTTGAATTCCTTTGTTCATAAATATATGACTGACGAATAAACAATTATAGGTGAAAACGTTTAATAATTACTATGAATTTTAATTTGCAATTAGTGTCAATTAAGTTCTTAAAGGATACAGAAACTAATGAGCTCTTTGATTTTCACGATTATTACACATATTAAATGAAACTATGTTAACCCGATTAATCGCGTACATATAGGTATAGTACAGGTAGACTCTACCTGTGACCACGGACTACTGTAAAGTGTTCGAAACGTCGGGTATATATGTTCAAAAACGTATTTTAGAATACTAAAATATACGCGCCTACTAAAATATATAAATAACGCCTGTCGTGGCGCAGAGACACAAGCGTGCGACTGAAAACGCGACAGGTTGTGGGTTCGATACCCACTCCAGGATATGGATTTTTTTGTAACAAGGCAAATCGGGGCGTTGAGTTCCTCCATTCAGCGCGCAATGCCTCAATTCGGCGGAAAGTGGGGAACGGAGTGTCTTAACACTGGTTTCCCTCTGCCTACCCTGCTATATGCGGGATACATCGTGAAGCTATGTATGAATGTAAAATATACGCGATTAATCCGGCTAAAATAGTTTCATTTAATATGATACAGAATCTTATTTTCTAATATTTTTCTAAACTTTATAGTCGTAAAGGTTATAAAAATATTACATAATTCCTTTCAGAGATTTTTATGAAAAAGCCTACGAAACCCAAAAACTCGTTATCAAAGTTGTTTGTTTAATAATATTCTGCTAGACCTACATTATTCGTTATTTATAGCCCTTATTCTATAAGAAAAATATATCAACAAAAACTAGTCCCTAGAGCCACTTTACAGGTTATTTCAATTTACTGTAGTAGCTCAAACTGTGTCAAACAACGCCGACTTTGTTCATCGAGAAATGTTGTCTTTGAGATTTTTAAGATAGTTGCCATATTCACGCATCTCATAGATATTTTGATACAAGAAACTTAGTGATATAATTATCAAAATTGATCGTATCGTAAATATTGATATTTATATATATAAACCGCTTGCGTTACTGAGTGGATGACAAACAACGTACAGTGAAACTACTGGTAATGGAAAGCTGAAATTTGGCATGTAAGCTCCTTGAAGTCCTTGTGTAAGGGTACACTAAAAGAGGTTTCCTTGAAAACTTTCGTAGAGTTACGGAAAATAATGGGTTTTTAGGTTTTATATATTTCATAAACATTTATTTATATTCGTAAATATTTATAAATATTGATCGAAGCTGGATTTGAACCTAAGATGCTTCTCAATTTCAAAGTCTCAGTATCACGTCATGATATGATCATAAAAATTCTTCTTGTGCGAACCATCAACATACATACTAAATTCTCTTAAGCATTATTTCTAAGTAATATTTTTTAAATTGCTCCATTTTCCTTCTTTATTATATATGTATGTTTTGTAAAGCAAAGCCCAATATATTAAGATGTAAAAGTTGCTATTACTGTATCACTTTGACAGGTTGACCTCAATTCCCAAAGCACTTTAAGTTTTGTCAAAATCAAATGTAACTTTCAAAAATGGACTTCGTAATGAAGCTTTTCTTGAAACTTATGTGACTACATAATATATTTAAGCAAGCAGCTTCACGTTTTATAAATCATAGGAGAGTCATAGAGAATCTAAGTATCCGGACACTCCGTTCGCCGCCTTCCGACTACGACTACGACTACTAGACAGACATATAGGCGTACTAGAAGTGACGGAACTCAACACCGCGTTTTATTTATATATATATACATATATATATTTATTTTATTAATTTAATTTGTTTTTAGGTATTATTTAAAAAAATGTTTTCTGTACTCTATATAAAATATACGTCTTCTCTATATAAACTATAAGTGTGCAAGTTTCATGCTCCTCCGTCCACGTAATTTTCGTAAAAAGGGACCCAAACTTTTTGCTTCACGTATTTATATAGATATTTTAGTTTATATTCTTGTTTTAATCAGTCAATATAGATAGTTGTCGTCAGTCCTTTCGTGGAAAAAAATTAAATTCATGATTTTTTTGATTAAGTCCCTATAATCCTAAATGTACGATATACTTAAAGTATATCGTACCTTTTGGATAAAGGTAATAGTCAACTTATTGAATAATTATATGTGACTAAAATCGTTCATCAAAATAATCAACCACATCTTCAGCACTCTTAAAGACTTTAACAAGGACGTAATATGAAAATGAAATTGAAAATATTTTAAAAATTGTTGTAAATATTATATAAATAATTATATATAAATAATTATATATAAATAGTCGACTCTAAAAATCATAATCCTCAAAATTTCAAATCTTACAAATCGTCTTAATTTTCATTTTAACTAAGTAGCAATATATCTAATAAGTAAAATGATATAAATTGATACATATATATAGCCTAAATTTACACAATTTAATATGACAAACAGTTGTGTCGCCCGTATCAAATCGCGGGACTTCAGGTAGAATGTGGGAGTGTTAGTGTCAATAAAAAAAGATATACTTTAAGTGATAAATCCATTTTAAGGCAACAAAATAACAATTTTTCATCCCTTCCTATATTGTTTATGAAGATTTATTAGAGTTGGCAAGAAAGAGCAGTTGTAAAGCTTAGCCATCTGGTGTATCTGGGTAGGGCTGGTTACGATAATTCACTTTCAATGGATCGAAAGCATCTAAACTTTATAAAACAAGGGTCGGCTATTCTTTTGTAAACAAACTGATACAGTAGGACTAGTTTGTGTTATGTGCTGTGTGCATATTTGTGAAATGGATTACTCGAAATATTTATGTATATATATCTATGTGCTTTCACACTAAAATTAGCGCGGTATTTGAACCAGTGCCCCTTGGAGAGCCGTGTCCATTAAGATTCCCAAAGTATTAATAATAATAAATATTTTATTACTAACAACAATTTTTAACCCAGCAATGTTTTCATACTTTTAACGCCAGAGGGAACGTAGTTGAAATGAAACTTTTTCTATCTTCCACCCTTCTTAGAAACATAGTATTGGCTAATGGAACTCAAAGCCTTACCTATATGTATTTGTATTATGGGTATTGTTTTTATGAAGCCAAAGTTGATTTCATTAAAAAGGTACACTTTGATATATTATTATTAATTTAGACGTGTTTCATACTGAAAGATGCTTACAAACAACAAACGCGGCGTTGAGTTCCGCCACTCCTTTGAAATGCCTCCCAGCCTGCGGAAGAGTGGGGAACGGAATTATTGAAAGAGAATGGAGTGTCTTAACACTGGGTTCTCTGGTTCCCCTCTACCTACCCTGCTATGTGCGGGTTACAGCGTGAAGATAAAAAAAAGAAAAAAAAAGATGCTTACAGAGTGGCAGTACTACAGTACTACAGTGTACAGTAGTACAGTATTTTACTAATATTAATTATAGATTATAACAAACTAAATTAGACTACAAATATAATATAGCTTATCTTAAATTTGTAGATAAGCAACGCGTTTATAAATACGAGAACAATATGCAAATGTTGAAATTTGCACTTTACATGTAAATTTTAAATAAACTTTTCTAGTAAAACCATTTCAAGGACAGTATTTAACTGGCAACTATATTGTCCTTATCTACAAATAACATAGTGGCGTGTAGTCATACATAGCTTAACGGTTTTTTCCGGAAAACAGGCAATTAAGAGAACTTCGTATACTTTGTACTCTACTTTCCGGCTCAAATAGTAATTTGCGTATAGAATGGCGGAACTTAACACCTTTTCCCTTTCAAAATGGAGAAATTATAATAACTAGTATCCCTGTTGACGCGTTAACAACGCGTTGTCTTTAGCAATATATATGTCACTTTATATAAACATAGATGTTAACCATGGTAGTGTGTGTAACATTTATTTTGTTAACTTAATATACTTTTTATGCATTATTTTTAATAAATGTTTTTTGTTTTCGTAGTCTGCACTCTTTTTCTATATAAACTGCCATATGCCAAATTTCATACTTCTCCGTCCGTATAATTTTCGTTAAAAAGAGATGAAAAGTTTTTGCTTCACGTATTTATATATAGATTTCTATATAAACATTCAGCCCTATGGGTATCAAACCATATTTACAGCCATACGCTACGACATATTCAAGTACCTACCGCGACGGCCTCATTTTGTGCGGTTAGCGACATTCCTTTTTTGTCGTAACCAAATATTGGTTTTGCTTAATGTAGTTGAGAAGGGACATTCGATTTCTTTTTAAACTGACAGACATCTAGTTGGTAGTAGTGTACATATATTAAATATAGTTAAAAGTTTATATGACTGGTATCATGGTATATTCAGTTCAGATCAGTTCTTTAACTATAGCACTTCGAATGTGCCAAGCATGATATATTAGTTTTCGATAACCGCCACTTTGACCCATATCGGAAATAGGATTTGACAATCAAAATTATATTGTTCCTCCAATCATCCTTTCCCCAAAATGTGGTGGTTCCGATAGCGGACTACCACAGTGTCCTCCCCATCCCTCTGTTGTTGTGTTTAGGTTGGCAACACATCTACAACATCTCTGGTGTTGTATTATAGATGTTCATGGGCGAAGGTAGCCACTTATCATCAGGTGATCCTTCTGCTCGATTGCCATCTGTTATCCTTAAAAAAAAACAATTGCTTATTTTTGAATATTAATTAATAAAATAATCATACTTTTACGAAATAAGTGAAAAAAATTAACTTTAATTTGAGGAATATTATTCCATTTGTTAGTGAAAAGCGCATTATAATCAGTTAAGCCTTTGCCTTAAGCAAAAGAAACAAAAAAATGTTCACTTTTCTCTACATAGATAACAATTTCCTTTCACTTTGTCCTTTTACGATCTAGACGAATCTCAGCAGTAATTTTATTTAAATATCTTATTTAAAATTTGCTCGTTCCCGGAATCCCTTTGATATCGTCTTCTTCAGAGGAAAAATTGTGATTGTATAAATAATTTAGGACGTGTTACTTGTTATAATTTGAGGTAAAAAAGCCGGCCAAGTTTATTGGATACATATAAATGAATGTAATATTCAAAAGGATGGCTTATTTATGTACCTTTAGCTTATTTATGAATACAAAATATAAAATGTTTTTATTCAATTTTCGGCTGTAATGAGATGGTCTAACGATCTTCTTTCAGTTTGCTTTTTCCTCGTTTTGATATTTATGTTTGATGAATATTATCACAATAAAAAAGCATCTATAGATATTATTTATAGATTTATGTATAAAACGCTTGCTTTGATTAATAATAACAAAATTATAATGTTAGAAAACTTAAATAGCTTATAGCTTCATCCTGTATCTCGCATATAGCAGGGTAGGCAAAGGGAACCTAGTGTTAAGACACTCCGTTCCCCACTTTCCTCCGAATTGAGGCATTGCGTGCTGAGTGGCGGAACTCAACGCCGCGCTTAGCATTGTTACCAAGCCCAGTAAAATGAAAAATTCCTTTTCCTGGAGTGGGAATCGAACCCACAACCACGCACGCTTGTGCCTCTGCGCCATGACAGGCGTTAAAAAAAAAGTTAGTGAAGTTGTATTTGTTATACCTGTACCATTAGGGACTTGTCGATATCACCAGGTTGATATCCACCAGTACCAGGTTGATAGGCCTACTTGCATATAATGTTTTAACCGGCTTGAAAGAAGGCGGAGATTTCTATTCCACTGTTTTTTTATGTGTATTCTTTTTACTGGGCGCAGTAAAAAGAAGTCTAGTGTTGCTATGCTGCTATGTGTTATTAGAATAGCATTTTTTTATTTGAAGTTAGTGATCGTTTTTGGATTGAACAGGTGACTAAATAAAAAACAAATTAAGTTATTCACGCCAGATATGGCCATATATCATATCGATATATGAATATTATATCGGCTTTATTATTCGCTAACTCTAATTGACGATGACAAAATCCTGTTGTATTTTCTATGAAAGCTGCATGAAACGTGGAAATAATTTAATTTGTAAGCTGACTGCATTGTTACTAACAATCTAGCATTGTCTATTCTATAGTCCAACACTAATTCAATATCTCACTCCATTTACCAAAAATACACTACTATGACTATATGAATAACTAAATATGAGCGAAATATGCTTATAAATATGTTATAAAGCATTATGGAATATAGTTCTTAATAAATATTACAATTCAATTAAATATGTAATGGTTGTGATTTCGATTCTTGCTCGAGGAAATAATTGTATTTAAGTACTACCATTTCCCAGTTCTGATACACAAAGGATGGCATTTAGTTCCGAAACTCAAACACAATGTCTTGAAAACGTGTAAAAAGTAGAGAACGTAGTGTCTCGCAGTGGCGAGGGATGAAAATTTTAGTTAGACAAGCCAAGTTTTTAAAAGTTTTTTTTTTTTTAATTTCTCCTGTGTAAGTAACTTGAGGTACTTATATTATTTCTGTCATTATCTAGTACTTATCCGGCTTCACTTTGGGTGGAAAATGTGTATAATATATTCCGATGTGTTAAAGATTTTGCAATAAATGTTGTTAGTTAGTGTTCTTTACGACACTTACCATTCTATCTTCCATGTCATTTTTATCTTCCATAGATTGTTGTCTTTTATCTTTCACAGAACTGTAAATTCTATAACTCTTTTTTATAACCGTTTTTGTAGAAATTTTAATAAGTCCTTTCTTAGTGCAAGAATTTCTTAATACAGCTACGTACCTTTACGCCAAATATTTTTGGCGTACGTTATCTGTTGATCACTCAATAAGTACCACAAGAGTTTATATATGGATATATTATGTTAAGATATTCTCTACAAGAGGGATCAGCCTATAAACAATTTCGGGACCGTTATAAAATTTTTATTGCGCAATAAAAGTCCTTTTAGACAAAGAACGAAATAAACATATGATCTTTAAATTAAATTACTGTGCGGAGTTTCTTGGAGATAAAATTTTCGTTTCACGTGAAAACCTTATTCAATTGTTGTAAAAACTTCATCATAATTGGTTTCGGTAAATCTAAGAGCTTAATCGAAAGCTTTTACTATATAAAAGGGTGGTATAAAGGATAATAAACGTTATCTGACCGATCGATCACTCATCCATTTTCCTTCGAACTATAAACAGAATATGAGCTGTGAAGGCCATAACATAAGTACAGCACTCGCTGTTTCCCACAATTTTATATCTATTATTAGATATGTTATAATTTTAATATGTATGTATAAAAAAAATAGTTTATAAGTTACTATAGACGTCATTATGGTATTTTCAAGCTATTTTGCCATCAGAGAGAGTGTTAGTAATTAGTGTTTTAAGCTGCGTTATAAGTTTGTGGGAGGAGGAGATAATATTTTATCTCATCGTATATTAAAGTCTATTTGTATTATTCAAATGTTTTTTTTTTAACTTCATATATCCCGCATATAGCGGGGTAGGCAGAGGGAACCAGAGAACCTGGTGTTAAGACACTCTATTCTCTTTCAACATTTCCGTTCCCCACTTTCCGCCAAATTGAGGCATTGCGTGTTGAGTGGCCGAGCTCAACACCGTGCTTTGCCTTATTACCAAACCCAAGAAATGAAAATACTAAATTTTACATTGCCTGGAGTGGGAATCGAACCCACAACCTGTCGCGTTTACAGTCGCACGCTTGTGCCTCTGCGCCACGACAAACGTGGTAGGTGAAGAATTAATTATAATTTTCCTGCAACTTTCGCTTTTGTGTGTATGAAATTATGTAGGTATTCTGTAGTCGAAATTCATTACGAAACATTCGCTTCCGAATTTCTTTAGTTTCTAACTTTTCGCTTCACAATACGCTTTAAATGAGACATTCCTTGCATTGCTCCATTCACGTTTGTTCGAGTTTTAAAGCTGGGAACATTATGTTTCAACAAGTTACTGATTTTGATTTAGTTTTTGTTTTCACGTTTAACATTTTTCAAAAGAATAAATATTGTATAGAAAAAATAGTAAATAGTAAATTCATATATTTCTGAACATAGAGCTTTGCCTAACCAGATCAGAGAGATTTTTTTTAATTTAAACATTTCACCAAATCGGATTCGAATTTAGGCCTCAGAAGTGTTTCTAATGCACAATAAAGGAGTCTTTGTTTACACTTTAAGCGTCATTAATAAATAATAAATGAGCAACCATAAATACCACATATTTAAACTAACAAACTATCAATTAGTTATTATTACCAATCAAATCCATCATGTTTCACGTATTCGCGGTTATCAGTTCGACAGTAAATGATTTTAATCGATTTCCAAAAAAGGAGGGCTACCGCATTTTAGCTGGGTGAACCAATTATGATGATCCTTTTTGGTATGATAGTTAGTGCTTCTACTTTTTGAGTTATTCGTAATAATGTTTATAACTATTTAATCGCCTGTCGTGGCGCAGAGGCACAAGCACTCCAAGAAATGTTAGTATTTTCATTTCCTGGGTTTGTTAACAAGGCAAAGCGCGGCGTTGAGTTCTTCCACTTAACACGCAATGCCTCATTTTGGCGGAAGGTAGAAAACGGAATTGCTGTAAGAGAACGGAGTATCTTAATACTAGGTTCTTAGGTTCCCTCTGCCTACCCTGCTATATGTGGGATACAGCGCGCAGATAAAAAAAAACATCTATTTAATGCATTTTATTTGAAGTTTGTTTTCTTTTTTTATTAGAATATTAATTATAATTAACTGTTGTGTTTAAATTTCTATTTTTTAAGGACTATTATAATATTTAAAATATCCTAGGACCCCTATTGATGTGTTGTATATGTTGCCAAATTGTAAAAAATTGTATGTCAAATGTACGATACTCACACAGTAATGTTTTATTCACTTAATGTGTTTCTGATACGTTATTATAAAAAATATTGACTGTCTTCGTGTAAACTATATGTATGTCAATTTTCTTATTCCGTGCGCATAGTTTTCATAAAAAGGTATCTAAAAATTTACCTTAACGTATTAATACAATACAGATTATTATTTTAAATTAAATGTATAAAAAAGGAACGCTCTCTCAACTTCACTTCAAACAAAATAAGATAAATTTGCTTATTTAGACATCGCCTTGCCTAATTACTTGTCATACATGTCACACATTTTCCTTACATCTCAGATTACTGTCTGAAAATTGTCATCATAAAGATTATAAAAAAATTAAATATTTAAGATGAAAAGGATGGATGGATGTATTTTTACTCATATAGGTGAAGGTCAATAGATATTTTATAACATGCAATTTATAATAGTGTAACTTAATCTCTTTTTTACCTCTCGAACCTCCTTCGTGTGTTCTACAAACAACATGGCATTGGTGATTGTGATTTGTACTCAACTGGCACGTTCGAAGCGCCATCATTTTAATGCTATTTGAGGAGGATTTGTTCATTGATATCCTTTATTTACCGGCTTAATACTTAATCCTTATTTATTAAAAAAACTTTTTTTTTTTCAATATTTATTGGGGTTAATTTAACATTTTTCTTTAGAACTGAACTGAATTAGATTGTTACTCTGACGCAAGAGCAGTAGACAGTAGGGAGTTAAAACTCCTTATAGTGGAATATTAATATTTGTAATTATTTATGTTATGCCTGTCTAACTAAACAAAGCCCGATAAATAATTTCCTTACCTAACACGCAAATTACAATTACATTAAATTGAATTACTATTCAATATATTATTCTTTATATCGGATCTACTTATATAGACATATTGTTTGTTATACTACTGTATAACAAACAATATGTCTAAATTAGTAGATCCGATATAAAAAATATAGGCAACATATCTTCAATATTATTTTGTTTTGCTTCTGTTTTTCATTTTGTGTTTATTTTAAATGAATACTAGAACGTTAAAATTATTATATTAATGCATGCTGTTTATATCTTTTTAATTTTTTATGTAATATGTATTGTAATCATCACACAATAACTTAACTTCACGCTTATCCCTAGCGGGGTAGTCAGAGTTCCGGAGCGCCAAACGCTACGGTCCCTGCATACCTCTTTCGCCTCGTCCACAGTCATTAAACCTCTTCATGCATGCCCTCCGGGGAGTCCTCATGCTTTTTACGTGACCTTCCTCCGGTATCATTGATACTGTATTATCGAAGGATTGTGTGATGATACAATCATCTAAATAAATAAAGAAATGAAACATAAACATAAAACATACTGGATCTATCCAATATATTAAAAACAACCCCTAACACTTAATAAATGGAAAATCTATAAGAAATAGCACTAAACATAAATAAATAAACAAAATGCCTTAAGTTCCAGTGTTATATCAAAAAAAATAAGATATAATGATCTACAAATACATAGATAACATGCAAACAGTGACGATCGTTACTACTTATTGTATTGTCAAGTTTTCCAGGAAAATGTTGCTTCCCAAGCAATTCTCGAAACTGAACCGTAATAGCTTTAGGCCCATGGTGCAAATGCTTACAGAAATTACAAGATATCGACAAATATGATTATATACAAAAATGGGTATTAAAAATAATAACATACAGCCTCTAGAGTCCATCGTGACGAAGTAGGGCAGCGTCTAACTGTAAACGCGATTGGTTGTGGGTTCGATTCCCACTCGGGGAATGATTATATTTAAAAAAATAAAAAACGCCGCCTGGGACGTCATTACGGAAACGTAGGGTTGCCCAAGACCTACGCTACCCTCTCGGCCTTGCTGGCTGAACCCACAGGGAAGGCGAACCAATATGTGTAGGACCAGATCAGCTGCAGAAATCTGCCGCATATTTCAGGCCCTATATTTTAGGCCCTACTTGCGACTAACGATGATTTCTTTCCGGGTTTTATTTTGGAGTTTTCCTTTTCCTAGATGGGTTGCAGACCAAAAAAATTAATTTACGCCAATAAAGACGTAACGTGGGTGGTAAGCGGAGAACAGAGTATCTTGACACTAGGTTCTCTTTGGCTACCCTGTTATGCGGAATAAAGCGTGTAGCTGATATATAAGTTTATTTACTTCGTAGTATCTCTTTATTATTATTTGGCCAACTATATTAAAATAATATAATATTTAAGTAACATTTTTTTGTTTTGTTCCTTTTTTTTAGTTTAACGTTGTATCCCGCACATGGCAAGGTAGGCAGAGAACGTAATGTTAAGACACTCTCTCTCTCTTTTAACATTTCCGTTCCCCGCTTTTCGCCCAATTAAGGCTTTGCGTGCTGAGTGGCGAAACTCAACGCCACCCTTTGCTTTATTAGCAGAGCGAGGAAACGAAAACACTAAATATTGTTTAATATTTTCATTTCCTGGAGTGGGAATCGAACCTACAACCTGTCGCGTTTACAGTCGCACGCTTGTGCCTCTGCGCCATGACAGGCCTCTTAATGTAACATTTACCCATCAGCAATCATAAGACTTTTTTGATGCTTCAGAACTCTTTTTATTTAAATGATGTAAATATTGACAACTTCAAGTGCTGAAATCTATTACTATGATATTATTTAATTCTCAACCTTAATATTTATGGGTTAAGGTATATTTTTATTTGTATACAAGGTCATACATTTTTACCTCTCTCTCAATGAGATTTCCTTAGAATCTTATTCGATGTTAACGAAATGGATTTTGCTAAATGTTGTTAACTAAGTGTTTGTGTTAGAATTTCCCTTCATTCTGAAACGATCTTACGTATAAAATAATTATTTTTATGCCCTTCTTTCTAGTTTAGTGCTATATGTTGGTAGTAAAATCTGTAAGTTTATTATTTTCCGCATAAAATGGTAACCAAAGAGAAGCAGTGTCCAGTGTTATGACACTCCTTTCTCCACATCTACTCGAAAGCTATTATATATATAGCATTGTGTGTTAAGTAGCGGGACTTGGTGCCGCGCTTTATCTTACCCGAGTAAGAAAAAGAAATTGATTTAAATATATTCATTCTCTCGAATGGAAATCGAACCTACAATCAAGCGCATTTACAATACAAACACCGTTCCACTGCGCTACAATAGCCTCACAAAACCCCATAAAATATTAAGCCAATTATTTATTTATAATTTTTGTTATAATACATTTTATAAAGAACATCAGATTGGCTTTATAAAAAATGAAATCAGAGAACAATAAGCTAAGTTCAAAGCTACAACTCGCTCATTAAAGCAAACAATGTTCCGCCATTATTAAACGTCAAACACCATGTCCACTTTGATTGAACACGATTCCGGATTAATTGAATATATTAACATAATTTCATAGATATGAAAGGATTGCTAATAATGGATTCCACTCATTTTTGTACAAGCTGCAATTTTGAAAGTAGTGCTTTTTTATAAGTATAAGAATGAAATTAGCAAGATTTTAATTTGTATATTTTGAGATAACTTTTAAACTATGCACATAAATTATTTAGTTTAAAAGACAAATTTCATCTATAGTAAAAGTGACGAACGTATTTTATTAAGAATTTGATAAATACTCTATATTATGCATTTCAAAAACCACATCGATTGATATATTCTGTTGCGGATTTTTACATACATACATATATACATAGCTTCACGCTGTATCCCGCATATAGCAGGGTAGGCAGAAGAAACCTAGTGTTAAGACACTCCGTTCTCCACTTTCCGTCGAATTGTGCGGTTTTTATTTAACATTTTATTATGAAATAGTAGCAATTTTTGCCTGAAAGAATAACAAATATAAGGACGTTTCTCGCTACCTTTCGCATTTTTAATATTCATAGGATATAATAATTTTAAAATCTAATACTTTAAAGTAAAAAAAATATATAATATTTTTTTATATATATGTAATAAAAGATATTACAAAAATTATGAATAACAATATTAATAAGACAAATACAAAAACCTCATGTCTACTTTTAAAATAATGTGACCGAAATAATATAATATATATAAAAACAAAATATATGACCGTACCATGTAAATAATTCATAGGCTTAGTACCTATATATGCGTGACCGTGTGGAAAATCCGAATGATCCTTTTCATGCTCTAAAAGTGTTGGAATTTTAATTATAAGTATTTTCAAATTAATTTGTACAATATAACAAGTCAATTATTTTAAATTGTATAAAAAAATACATTTTTACATCCTCCCGCATCTTGCGGAGAAGTTAGTGATAAATTATTACTTTGACAATGTGAAAGAATGAGTGAAATTTCAGACAATGTCAGACTATAAATACCATGGTTGTGGGATCAAATTCCGTGCGTTGGAATGATTATATTTATAATTATTATCATTTCCCCGCTCTGATAATAATACAAAGTGTAGCTTTGAATACTCAAGTCACTTTACTACTTGCGTTACTAGATTGCGTAAAGGTAAAGACATGAAGCTGCAGTTATTTTTTTATGAAATAATTAAGATTTTAACAAAAAAAGAAACAAACTTCAAATATAATATACTAATTAGAAAAAATATTACGAATAACTCAAAAATTACTTGTTAGATTTTTATCTGAAATATATATATATATGAAATATATAATATCAAAATTGGTTCACCCAATAAAAACTTAGGCGATTAAAAATAGAATAAAATTTAGCGCCTCCTCTATTGAAAGTCGGTTAAAAAGGAGTAAATATGGCTTTATTTGGTTTTATTCATTTTAGATTCCGCCAGATTTTGCGCTTTCATATCTAATATTCATGCAACTATCGTATTGTATCTCGGTTTAGACAATAATTTATTCAAAGCGCAGTTGAATAGCATCTGTTACTATACATATTGCAGATTTACTATATAAAAATGCATATGTAGATACATTCCATTACTAAGATGTACTATAAAATATAATTTTATCATTAACTTCACGCTGTACCCCGCATATAGCAGGGTAGCCAGAGGGAACCTGAGAACCTAGTGTTAAGACACTTCTTTCTCTTACAACAATTCCGTTCCCCACTTACCGCCGAATGGAGGCATTGCGTGCTGAGTGGCGGAACTCAACGCCGCGCTTTGCCTTTTTACCAAACCCAAGAAATGAAAATACTGAATTTTACGTTTCCTGGAGTGGGAATCGAACCCACAACCTATCGCGTTTACAGTCGCACGCTTGCGCCTCTGCGCCACGACAGGCGTTTAATTTAACAAAGACAATACATATCTCCTCACAACTAAGATAATATTAGTATTTTTTTAACTTCACGCTGTATCCCGCATATAGCATATAGCAGTGTAGACACAGGGAGCCTGAGAAAAACATAAAAACACTCCGGTTCCCACTCTCCGTCGAATTGAGACATTGCGTGCTGAGTGACGGAACTTAACACCGCGCTTTGCCTTGTTACCAAACCCAAGAAATCAAATTACTAAACTTTTACATTTCCTGGAGTGGGAATCGAACCCACGATCTGTTACGTTTACAGTCACACGCAGTCTTCCCTCCCATGATGACCTCAAACTCTTTAAAATAAATTAAAAATATATTAAGTATTACGTTGGCCTGTTTTAAAACTGTCTGTATAATCTGTGTTTTTGTCATCCTCGACCCATTTTACACGTCATGTGTGAATGGGACGTTAGGAATGATTTAATGCACTTCATAATGTGTAATAATCCTTTTGAACGGTAACATTTAAATGATTTTATAGATTTTTTTTTCTTTTAACTTCACGCTGTATCCCGCATATAGCAGGGTAGGCAGAGGGAACCTGAGAACCTAGTGTTAAGACACTCCGTTCTCTTACAACAATTCCGTTCCGTTCCCCACAAATTATAGAAATGTGGGTTTTTATTTACCATGTTTTACTGGTTTTGCATTTTATTGTATAATTCTTCTTTATAATATATTAATATATTATTTTCCTTCACGCATGTATCCTGTAGTGAAACCGATCAGGATAAGCCTAGTGATAGGCACTCCACTCCATTTTGAAATAATTTACTTATATCTATATCATAAAAAAATATAAAAGCCAACTCTGTATATAAAACATTTGAGAAAAACGTTAATTGGGCCAATTAAAACATCGATTCAAGAAACGAAAGATCTAAATAATAATTCTACAAATAATCACGACTCTAATATTATAAAATGTCTTATTCTAATCTAAAGAACGAGAGCTCGGAGCGTCGAAGCTTTATTTGCTAAGCATAAAACGCAGTAGGACAACGTTTGACTTATAAACGCGATGGTTGTGGGTTCGATTCCCAATCGGTGGAGATTAAATAATTCCCATTTCTTTGTTCTGGAAAGACAAAACGCACCGTTGGGTCTCGCCACTCAACATGCATCGCCTCGTATGAAAAGATAAGAACGGAATGTCTTGACATTTGAAGACATTCTAATCAATGTCAAGGCACTAGATTCACTCTGCCTATCATGCTATGCGGGACAAAGCGTGAAACTGAAAGAAAAATAAAACATTAGTCCTAATGTAATCAACCCTAATAGGTAAAGAATCTTTACAGTGATTTATTAAATCACGGTCTAAATTTTGGTACAATTTATACATTTTTATTTAAGTTAAAGCTTTCTCGAATTAAGCTCGCCAAGTACTTTAACAAGTTTGATAGTCTATTAAGCTTAGGAAGGCCAAATGTTATTTCGAATTTATTATAGAAGTATAACTTTCCTTGGAAATGGATTATAATTTATAATATTATAGAGGTTAAGAGGGCTTCCTTTTTTTCAGCTTCACACGTTTTTCCCCATAATATTATAGAGGTTAAGAGGGCTTCCTTTTTTTCAGCTTCACACGTTTTTCCCCATAATTTCTAGGTTACGTAGAGTCATGACACTAAGTTCTACACTAGAATAGAATAGAAATAAATTAATTAAAACTATTCCCGCATGTAGAGTTCTAGTCCATAACAATTGCGTATACAGTTAGGTACTTGCCGTCACGATGTGCCACGAAGGCATAAATTTTGAAGGTTATGTTTCAAAAATTTTCGCTATATGTGTTTAATTCAAGCGGTAAATAAAGGAAAAATCATATTACTTTTTCTCAGTCTATCCATACAAAATGTATACATACGTAGACAAATATGACTACATCTTTACAAATTTCATTGAAGTACGGGTAACATATTTACTTACATACGTATGTAAATCTTTTTGCTCCAATATTATTTAGAAAAAGTAAACAACACACAATATTTTTTTACCTTCATCACAACCAGGTATGCCATTTATTGTGTCTGAAAATACACAGAAATGGAAATGTCACTAACATTATAATTCTCACATATAAAGTGGCATAAGTAGCTTCACGATTTATTCCGCATAGCGGGGCAGTCAGAGTGACCCTAGTGTCAAGACACTCCGTTCGCCGGTTTCCACCTTAATTCGAGACATTGCGAGCTTAACGGTGTGCCTCGTCTTACCCGATTAAAGAATTGAAAATAATTAAATATAATAATTTCTCCGAGCAGGAATCGAATCCACGATCAATCGCGTTGTAGTCAGCCGCTATTCCACTGCGTTGCGATGACTCCTGACGTAAGTGACTTTTTAATGATAAATAGTCCAGTAATTGTTTATTGTAATAACTGGTATTGTTAGAATATTTAAGTACTTCTAGTGTTTCTGAGTATTGTATAAATAATTCAAGGTTTAGTACAGTAAATTTATGTATGTGCATACGATAGAAAGTCATATATCAGTATCAGCATTTCATTCATCAACATTCATTTCAGACAATCGTGATACAGGGAAAAAAATGAAATCCTACAGACGCGTTTAGTTGAGGATTCGATAACCGTTCGGGACAATTATATTTAAATTATTTTCATTTCTACGCCCCAGAAAGATAAAGCATTGGAATCGTGAGTGACTCGGTTCCAGGAGAACAGAGTGTCTTAACAATATGTGCTCATTGCCTACATTGTTATACAGGAAAACTTGAAGCCGAAATATTATACTAGGGAAACGCGCCTGTATTATTATAATATTTACTTACTCGTTAAAACACGATTTTGATCTAACAATCAAATGACCATCACTCAATATATCCACAAAAAATACAAGCGCTATATAAATTGCTTGCACTCATGTGCTGTCACGTGCTATGTAAAAACATGGACGCAGGACAGTTTTATGAATATTTCAGCTGCCTACATAATATGAATTTAAAGTGACAACGTGTAAAATTGAAATTTTTGCGCTACAATTCCGCTAGTACTTTTACCACTTTATAAATAAAGACAGTTCTCAAGCGTTTGGTTATAATTATATACATTACTAGCGACCCGCCCCGGCTTCGCACGGATGGACATTTATTTTTTGAGCTCTGAAAAAAAAATCAGTAAATTTACTCGATTTGGCTGCGTCCGCTGCATAGAGAGCCTGCTTCATAGATGTGCACCCCCTCCCCTGTGGTTTCGCCGTGCGACACATATCGGCCGGCGGCCATCATTCATTTTAATACCAATTACAATTTTAAATTCGTAATATCTTTTGAATGGATTGTCCGATTGAAATAAAATAAAAAGTAATTTATAGCTATTGAAACAATCTTGCTCAATAAATAGTTCATTTGGATAAGGATTAATATTTGACGATAATATGATCAATAAACATAGGCTAATAATTTTAATTACTTTTATTCTATGGAAAAGTGGTTATAATGGCTAAAATATAGAAGTTTGGTTTATACTATCGCGGACTTTTTTGTAGGCATTATTGAGTTCTACAACTTTTCTATAGAAGTCAACCATACATCTCTAACCATTTAGGCAGCGTTCGCGAGAATCGTTAGCGTACGGCAGTTTTTTCGTCGACTTACTCCACAATTTTCATTACCACGAAAAATCCTATCTATTTTCCGGGATAAAATATAGCCTATACGGATTCCGAAGAATCCCTCTAAGTAATGGTAAAAGAAATTTTGAAATCGGTCTAGTAGTTTTTGAGCCTATTCAATACAAACATACAAAAATACATACAACAATACAAAGGTTTCCTCTTTATAATATTAGTATAGATAGTATATTAATATTATTAAATTACCATAAAACATGTACTCAATTTACATGTAGTCAAATTTTATAACATGCTTTCTCTGTGAGGGTATTTGACAGAGGTAAGAACGATCAGTAAGTATGGAATTTGGGGGGTTGTTGCTTCAGGAGATAATAGATAGTAAAGGTGCATAAAATAGTATCTCAATTAATAAGAAGACGTTATCTCCGAAGCCAGACACTTTTGATGGCTCTTAATCTAACAACCTAACACATAATTTTTAATTTTCTTTACAGTGTTCTCAATACAATCTTATATTTATAATTCTTATTATCAATGGAAGTTCAATGATATGTGACGTTTGTAAGAAGATGGGATTTGAATCTGTAACTTTTTATGTAAAGTATATTGTCCTGACAGAAACATCAGGTTATTGATATGAAAATTAAATTAAATTAGCATCGTAGGGCAATACTAATAGGAAGTTTTCAAGTAAATAGGACTATAAGATGTGGGCCAAAATACTTTTTTTTTTAATTTAAGCACAGGCAACATTGTGAAGGCCATAGAACGTTGAAATTTGACATGGATAGGCTTCTTGGGGAGTGTAGAGGAGTATTAAAATAGGATTTCTTGAAATTCGTATATTCAGGATACGGGTAGTCTTTTTCTACTTAGTTTACATACTAATAAAGACACTGACAGTAACATCGTTACGAATAACTCAAAAACTACTCATATCAGACCTTAATTAACTTAACTGGGACCACATCAGAACCACAAGCTTTCCCATAAAAAAGAATCATCTTATTGGTCCACCTAATTATTTAGAGAACTTTCTTTTTTTAAATCGGTTAAGAAATTATTAAATGACTATAGACACAAATATTCGATGTATAAGCGTATCACGTTTCGGAATTTACAATTAATTAGATAAACACGAGTATATTGGCTGTAATTAATGAAATTCCGCAAGTTACGCGCGTGATTCATGTGAAATAGCTACGTAATACGTTATTACGATATTGTCTTTCATAACGCAATGAAGGTGTATCAATACTGTAAAGGATTTTTTGTATGTTAGTTTTAGATGATTTCTTATTACCAGGAATCAGAAAAGCTATGGTTACACTCCGGTCTCTAAAATTTCTATTCCCCACTTTTTGTGGGAAATCAAGGCATTGCGTGCTGAATCGCGGAACTTAACGCCGTATATATATTCCAGTCAGCATAATCTTGGTTTTTATTTTAATTTGGCATACTAAAAATTAACTAAGCCTTACGTCAATAATATATTATTCGAAATTAAAAATCATAAACTTAAAAAAATACTTTAAATATACTTTGAATGAAAGAGCATAACAGAATTGAACTGAAACTATTTACACCAGCTTTCAGCTTTTAAACCTGAAACTTGTAAAAGGTCATAATTTATTGTTCACAATCTTAATTTCTTATATTCATACTTTCTCCTCAAAAGTGAATATAACGAATCCAGTCTAATATTGCTATACCTTATTAACCTTTTATAGAAGCGTAACAAACATAATGCGATCTAAGTCGTTTCAGCGGAAACATCGAGTTAGGTTTGTTATAATTTTTTTTAGCTTCACGCTGTATCACGCATAGAGCAAGAGGGCAGAGGGAACCTGAGAACCTAGTGTTAAAACACTCCGTTGCCCACTTGCCGCCGAATGAATTCATTGCGTGTTGGCGGAACTCAATGTCGCGCTTTGTCTTCGTTTCCAAACCCATGAAATGAACTAAACTTTAACATTTACGGGAGTCAGAATCGAACCCACAACCTGTCACGCTTACAGTCGCACGCTTGTGCCTCTGCGCCACGACAGGCGTTTGTTATCATAAAGGACGTTACATGAGAAAATATGTGGTGATGCTGTGTCGTTTATCCGGTAAATGTTCTGTACGCTTATTAAACACATAGCTTGCTTTTCCCTTACTCATTTATATACAAATATAACCCTACAATGTTACCCTTTTCTTCTTTCAGTCTTGTTAATATTGTTAATTCAAATAAAGAAATTTTGCGTTGCCTACAAAAAATGTTATATAAGAAACAAAATTTGCTTTACATGTAAAAATACTTATTTATATTAGTATTTCTTTAGCTCTTGAATCTTGGAGTTTTCCGCGTATAGTAGGATTGACAGATATAACGTAGTGTTAAGAGATTCTTCTCTACACTTTCCGCCCGAAATCGATGTGAGTGACGGAACTCAACGCCACGTTTTGATTTTATAAAACTTAACGCCTGTCGTGGCGCAGAGGCACAAGTGTGCGACTGTAAAGCGACAGGTTGTGGGTTCGATTCCCACTCCAGGAAATGAAGTATTTTCATTTTCTGCATTGAGTTCCGCCACTCAACACGCAATGCCTCAATCTGGCGGAAAGTGGGGAACGGATTTGTTGAAAGAGAACGGAGTGTCTTAACACTAGGTTCTCAGGTTCCCTGCTATATGCGGGATACACCGTTAAGTTAAAAAAAAAAGAATATAATTAATCCCCCTCGCTGGCATTGAACTCATAACCATTCGCAGTTACAGTTAGACACTGTCCAACTGTACCATGATGGCATTAAATATTTTTTATATTAAAAAATATCGGTATTTTCCATATAAATAAAAAAATTAAATGCAATCCTCATGTAAAAACAAAATAGAACAGAAAGTAACACTAAAAGGATTAATTAGGGAATTTTAATCGGCCCTTAATTATTTTACGTCCTCGACTGCTAATTTTAATTACCGTAAAACGAAAAGTCAATTAACTGGATAACGTCATTTACTAAATTTAGAATTTCTAATTCTTCCGCTGGAATAACATTTTTATAAGGTTTAAGGAAATCGTTGAATTATATATGACTAGATATTTATCGTTGTAATATGGCCAAATTGGACACTATTTTCGTAAGCTGTGGTCTTTTTATATTCCAATTACAGTACTACTACTGTAGTCTATATTACTGTAAGAAATCATCGAGGTTCGTTTAATAGTTTTTACGTGAAAGAGTAACAAATATTATTAATAAGATGTAACTTTAATTTTAATTCAAATAAAAAAATATTGAATTATCTCCACTATGCTCTTTACATACAAGGAATATATAGGCAAAAGTATTACCGAATACATAGAAATGAAAAATCTACCTTAAATAAGCACAAAATTATACTAAAACAGGTTTTTTAACTATGGGTCTTTCATTTTACACTTCGAGCTATAAATTTCATCCTATAAACAAAGAAATCCCAATATTTAAAAAAATGATTAGGCAAGTCGACTTATCAACATATCCGCCACGCCCGTGAAAAGGAAGCCACTTACGACACAGACAGGATTAGCTGTAATTTGACTTTGCTTCCGGTCGATGCCCGTTGGGTGATGGATTCGTGCAATGGGGGATTAGACCCTTAGATCAAAGCTTAGTTCAGCTTTGTAAGCTTTGTTCTTTATGTTTCTTCTTTATTTAAACTAGATGGGACCACGACTTCTTTTGTGTCGACTCTAAAACTTGAAATTTTGCTTTTTTCCCGTTATTGTAGTAATTTTGAAAACTTCTCTCTTGGTGCTTCCCTACGTTCCCTACTCCCCGAGGAACGTACTTGCCAAATTTCAGCTTCCTATGACCAGTAGCTTCGCCTGTACATTATCTGTCAGTCACTTAGTAACGTTAGCCTTAAGTCCAAATATGTTTTTTGTTAAATTGCTGTCGATTTTAGGGGATAGCGACATATTATTAAGAAAAGTATATTATTCTAAGCAAAAATACTGCATTGCTATTAATGTATGGAATTACATGCTGAAGACACACTCGAAAATTTAAACATTTGTTATAATCTTATTGTTAAATAATAATTTAAAGGATGGACCTTCGACCTTCGACCTTCTTCTCAGCAGAACAGTTTTCCGAAACGGTAGTAGCTTCTGTAGAAGGATTAGAAAAAAGACATTTTTATAGTATCCAATGCTCTATATTGTGACCTCGAACACAATACTCAAAATACCATTATGTTCAAAAGTCGCAATGGGACAACGGCTGAATGTAAACGCGTTGTAGGTTCGAATCCCACTTGAGGGTATGACTATATTTAATTTATTTTCATTTTTTCGCTCTGGTAAAACAGAGCACGGCGTTTAGTTCCGCTAATAAACTCGCAAAATATTGAATTCAGGCGGAAAGCGGCGATCGGAGTGTCTTTACATTATGTTCTCTCTAACTACCCTGCTATGCGGAATAAAGCATAGAAATTATATTCACATACTCATGCACAAATACTTATAACTACTATACAACTAATATATCATTTTATACATGACATTTTATCTAAAAACCCAGCTACCCAAGGGATGCTGTAAAAGAGATAAGGAAAAATCTGGCCTTTATTTGTTGAGAAAAGTAATGTTTGTATATTTTTCCTCTAGGCTTTCTATGAAGATATTTGCATGATTTCGTTAATGTTTGGAATTTTTGATGGTGAACTGAGATTTATATATGTTTTATGTAAGTATATATGTAACAATATTATTATTGTTTATTGAAAATATATCTTTTGTTTTAAATAATTACAATATCTGTATCGTGTAATGTCACATACACAGTTAACACGGTGGTTATGGGTTCATTCCTCATTCGGGGCAAGAAATATATTTAAGTTTCTTTTATTTACCCGCTATGGTAAACAAATCGCCACTCAACAGGCTGTGTCTCGAATTTGTGTGGAAAGTGGAGAATGGAATTCTCTCCCTACCCTGACATATGGGAAAAAGCGTTAAGCTTGCTATATTAAGCATACACTCTTATTTTTAACCAACTTCCAAAAAACAAGGAGGGTATCAATTCAACTGTATTTTTTGTGTGCTACCTCATAACTTTTACTGGGTTTATCAATATTGATAAAATTTTGTTATATGTTATATAGCGCTTGTAATGTGGTCATTTTATTTCAAGATGGTTTTTTTTTTTTGGTAAAATGTTCATAAACCATAGCTAAAACAAAAATTAAATGACTTTTTGAGTCATTATTAAATAATTATTAACAACTCATAAAAAAAGATTACACAGAAACCTTTACATATATACTTACACGCATATTACTTTATCGTACACATCCGGTAACATATTAATATTAAAAAAAACACATCAATCAATCTGTCAAGCGATAATTTAATTCGCGACATCCACGCAATGCCAATTTTACGGAAGGGTTGTTTACGGTAGCGTCGATTAGGGAGCTAATAATAAAATGGTAATTTTGAATGTGATTAAACTTTTAAAATCCTTTCATTTTAATTAAGAATCAAAATATTACATAAATTTGTATAATTACTTTTGTTTTTGACAATTTCGTGTGGTTCTGCGGTCGTGGATTCGAATCTCACTCAATGTAAAGATTAATGTCTTAATTATTAGATTTAGTTTGATTAATATGCGGCGTTGAGTTCTGCAACTCAATAAAACGTATGTTGGCTCTTAGATACATGAATTCCATTCAAATTTTCCGATTTCGTAAACTAATATCAGTTCTTTTCTAGCACGTAGAAGAACGAAGGTTCGAAGGCAGCTTTAGCAGGATCTTTTCAAATTTGGTTAGGTAGAGAGAGGAACGCGGACAGTGGAGGTGAATGTTAATGCGCATTTTAAAGGGGCCCCTTAAATCTAGACTTGGATCGTAAGTCTGCGGCACTCTCCAAACTTTACTCTCTGCAATGCGATGGTCCCAGCACCCTCACGGTGAATCCATGGATTGTTAAGGAGATTCTTTCGTTACCAGAGCAGACAAATGAAAAATAATTGAATTCCAATCATTGCCTTAAGTGGAAATCGAAACCACAACCAATCGTTTACAGTGAGTGACACTGTCCGACTGCGCCACGATGGCTTCCATCGAACGGAGTGTCGTGACACTAGATTCTCTCTAGCTACTCTGCTATGCGAGATAAAACGCCAAGCTGTTTTTAGATATATATACTACTAAGTAGCTTTCGAATATCCCGCAAAAAATAACAAAGGAATGTGTCCATTTATAACTATAACATGTTTTTGTAGACAATATTTCAGTGTCTTCAAAATCCAACGCTTTACATATGCCACCTTTTTCCTCGAAATGACGTGACTGTCAGAACGTCATTACCGAGAACATGTACACTATTTCCCCTACTCTAATGGGATTTGCCAAAAAAACACGTTAGTGATGACGTGCTTTTCGTAAGTCTATTTTTACGATAAAGCTAAGTAGGGACAATGAATATATTTTCAAAAAAATAGGAGATTCTCGATTTTATTGTTTTTGTATTTGTGTTATAACTTAACTTTTTACTGCCTAAACCAATTTTGATGATTATTTCATAAATATGATAGCTACTGCTACTCTTGTGGTCCCCTTTAAAATTAATTTTGGAGTAGTTTTTTAGTCATTCGTAATAAAAATACACTCAGCCTAGATATGATGACATTAATGTTACATATAAATATTATCGCTAACCATCATAAGATTAAATTTATTAGGAACTGTATATCGCACCAATATTATATGTATTATTCTATTATAGTAAGTTATATATCTAGTGCTTTTATAATATTTGTGTATTTTATATGTATTATCACCACCACAATTTTTTATATATCTCATATAAAGGTTGTCTAGAAGAAATCGCTAATTAGCGATAAGACCGCCTTTTGTGCCTCACTTACCTTTTATTGTATTTCTTTTTTTTGTGTACAATAAATAATAAATAAATAAATACAATCGAATTGAAAAATCGTCCTTTTTGTGATGTCGGTTAAAAATATCTAAATCGATGAAAAAGTCCATTTCCTGGGTTTGGTAACCAGGCAAAGCGCGGCGTTGGGTTCCGCCACTCAGCACGCAATGCCTCAATTCGGAGGAAAGTGGAGAACGGAGTGCCTTAACACTAGGCTCCCTCTGTCTTCCCTGCTATATGCGGGATACAACGTGAAGCTGTATGTATGTGTGTATGATCTTTTAGTAATACTATTTTTAATTATTATATTAAATAATATTACTTATTGAAAAGACTGTTCCTATTCGAAAAATTATAAAGGTATAAATAAAAATTACTTTTGTACATTTCCGTCATTTCGATATCAAAAAGTCCTCGACAAGCTTCAGCAATCCATTCAGAATCCGCGCGACATTTTTTTGAGCACGAACACTGAAATCGTTTATTCCCTCGTCAATTAAATGCGACTGTCTCTTTTGCGTATTTTGCAAGAGATTTCGATAGATTTTTTAATTAAAGACTTCAATCTGTAGTAAAAATTTACTATTTTCTTTTAAATATGATTACTATATACTTATTACAGTTTTTTTTTATATTTTTTATAATTCATCGGTTATTTTATTTTGATATATCCGCTTTTTATAGTGGGTAGAGACAACTTAGTGAAACATGTACGAGAAGAAGCGGAACTCAAAACTGAGTTTCCCCTAACCAGACCAAACAATTTTTTTGTACTTCAAAAATTAATTCAACAGGAGGTATTTGGACCCACAATTATACCATTAATTTATCAGTTAGTAAAAAACATGCTAAAGACTAACAAAAATCGAAAACTGACATCAAATAAAAGCACTAAAAAGTTAAATCATTCCGAATTACTCAAAAACTTTTAGTCAGATCTTAACTAAATTAAAAAAAAAGAATCATACAAATTGGTTCACCCAGTAAAAAGTTATGCGGTAACATACATTAGAAAAACCTTAGTTAAAGACAATTAAAAAACAAGACAAGACAAAACAAGACAAAACAAAAAACAAAACAAAAAAAAAACAAGACAAAACAAAACAAAACAAGACAATTAAAAAATTATAATATGTAACATATTAAAAGATTTTTCATAATACCATTAATTTCATTATTATTTCGATCTAAAATTGGTCTTCACAGTAAAGTCGGTAGGGGTCTCGATAGCAATCAACCAGATGCAAACAACCCTCAATCAGTTTGCAAATGATCACACGCTGTGAGCCGTGAAATAGGCGTTAGAGGGAATCATCACACCGACTGCCTTTAATTACCTTTAATGAGTATTCGGTGCTGATTGACAATATTACAATATACCGGTATATCGTATAATGAAGTGGATATTTATAAAAATATTCATTCCTTTTTTGGGTTATTTTTGTACCAGAAATAAATAGGGTGATCAGAAATGTATACGTTACTATAAGTGTTTGGTTTTTTATTTAGTCAAAATGTAAGTACATGATATATCGATATATCAACCTATTCACGCTGGGTACGGATATATCCCCTTGCAATTTTGTAAAGGACATAGCATAACTCATGTTTATGCATATAAATATACCCTACGAAACTTTGTCTTGGAGAAAAACTTGAGAAAGGAAATTAAATTTTTGGGCTTAACGACCATCATGTACGACCAATATTTTAATTTAAAAAAAAAACATACACCAGTATTTACAGTTAATAACTATTATAATCTACCGTCTGAATTCCATATTTTTACTAGGAAGATATCGTGCTTCAGGCAATGGATACAAATGCAAAAGAAATATACAAGAATAACATGCTCCTAAAACAATTTACTTTCATGCAAGCATAATTCAATCAGATAGCCTTTTTTATCGGTATTCGTAACGATCCTTCTACATTGTGCGTAGTAAGCAGGGAATATACTGACTTATCACGTTATTTTATAACTTTCCGCCCAATCAAGCTGGATTAGTTGACTGCAAATAACTTCGATAGGTTTAATTATCTAAAATAGTTAGGATTGTATACGAGTATGTATTTTACGGAGAAGATACCAAATTGATAAAGGTATGTTCTAACTATTATATATTGGTATAAAATAACATAAATTCTCACAAAAAAACGACTTCTAGGAACATACTACACACCACTATTACGAATAACTCAAAAACTATTTTCAGAACGACTAAATAGCTATCATATAAAAAAAAATCATCAGAATTGGTTCACTCAGTAAAACTTTATGCGGTAACACACAAAAAATACAATCAAATTGAAAACCTTTAATTTTAAAGTCGATTAAAAAGTTCGAAACATTAACACGCACGCAATTACCCTATATGCGAGAGACAGAGGCAGAGGGAACCTGAGAACCAGCATAGTGTTAAGACACTCCGTTCTCCACTTTCCGCCGAATTGAGGCATTGCGTGCTGAGTGGCGGAACTCAACGCCGCGCTTTGCCTTGGTACCAAACCCAGGAAATGAAAAAATATAGGAATTATTAAAATTAAAATTATTATAATATAAAAATATATAGTAATTATTTGTCAAGCAGTTTGTGTATTGCTATCAATTTTCTTCCTAATAAGTATTACAAAAGTTGACCCACAAAGAAAGCATTGGCGCATATTATTTGAAAAGGCAAGACCCTGTTTTGGAGTTGTGCCAACGACAACTTCCTACAGAGGAACGAATGGACCAAATTTTGTCGCACCACTTGTTCGATATAAGAAAAATGTTAGATCAATAGTACTATTTCCTGTTGTAGAAATTATGTGTAGCTTTATATTTATGTGTTTTCTGATTATGGGTTATTACCCAAGTATTATTATACTTATATATAAATCTTATTAAAGCATATTTGTCCGTTACTACTATATATAATTGAACGTTTTATTTAAAAAGTTATGTATACGATTTCACTATTTTTTGAGTAATCTTAAGGTGTCTTGATCTTAAAAAGAAAAAGAAGATAAATACATACATACATAGCTTCACGCTGTATCCCGCATATAGCAGGTTAACAGAGGGAACCTAATGTTAACACACTCCGCGTATTTCAGAAAAAATAATGAATAGAGGTGAATTGAATGTGATCCTCACCAAAGAGCGATGTGATTAGTTTTTCATATATATTAATAATTAGTAAATAACCATTTCAACGAAATTAAGTTCCCATTTTAGTTTTTTTATTTAACTTTTATGGTTAGCACTTTATAATATTAATATTATAAAGCGTTACTTAAACAGGATTAGAATTTCAATATAGTACGACAATGACTAAAACCTTGATATTTTCTTCCACCTCCTCCTTAGCATCACGCTGTATCCTATATATAGCAGGGTAGGCA
>JAKGSA010001019.1:105937-129042 GCA_033558755.1 Philaethria dido | reverse complement strand
CATGGTGGCGCAGTGGAACAGCCTCTCGCTGTAAATGTATTGATTGTTGATTCAATTTCCATTTAGAGAGTGATCATATTTAAATTTTTATCATCCACTCGAGTAGAACAAAGCACGCAGTGTTCCGCCACTAAAGACGCAACGTGTCGAAGTTGGGCGGAAGGCAGAAAACGGAGTGTCTTAACATTAAGTTCTCTCTTACTACCTTAGGCTGGAATAAAACGTGAAACTAAGTAAAAAAAAATAAAAAGCTTTCACTTCACTTACTTTCACGTAACCAATTTAATAATTAATTCTAATCTTAAAACGTTAAGCTGTTAAGTTAAAAAAACTCAGAAGAAAGGTATCTCTCACGCAATGCTTAAGTAACGCCCTATTTACTTACAAACAAAGGGTGGTTTAGGCGAAAGTGAGTTCGTTACGAACTTAGAAAGAAGTTCTCGTAAGGATCAACAAAAAGCCACTAAAATTTGTCTTTTCCTGAGATTTTTCTTTTATACCGGAAACAATAACGTAAGTAGTGGTATCTACTTGTATAAGTATGGAAAAGGTACAAGTAAAGTATATATTTCAAAGTTTTAAACAGAGTGCGGTGTTTAGTTCCGCTACCTAATGAGATTATGGATAGATTGTGAATTGTTGAATACAAAGCGGAATGCCAAAGATTTGTAAAGAAATTATATGAAATTATCTAAAAACAATGAATTTCCACAACTTATGATTATATATTTTGTTTTTCTTAGTTTCGCCTGTATAACGTAAAATCCTATTTTTTTCAGTCCTGTCAGAATTTGAGGAAATCCTCTATTAGTACCACAGTCCCCAAACTGAAATTTTGTGTATGGATTACACACAAAATTTCAGCTTTCACGGTTCATATCGCATAGCAGGGTAATGAAAGTGAACATAGTGTCAATACACTCCGTTCTCCACTTTCCACCGGAAATCGTGAAATTATGTGTTGTGTTGCGGAACTCAACGCCGTACTTTGTATTACAGAGTAAAAACAAGCTAAAAAAAATTTAGTTTTATATGTATGTTGTTTGTATGTACATGTTTTTGAAACTAATGCGTCCATATGTCATGATCAGTATTGCCAACATTATGATCGTTCAACTAAAATATTACCAATTTGCTCATTTCCACTTGATGACACATCAATTGACAGCTTAGATGAGCTCTCTGTTATATATGAAATATATTGTTGCTTTTTATAACAGAATCATAGGCTTTTATTTATGGTAGGTACTTCAAAGAAAACAATATGAAGACAATAGAGTATGTACTAATAATAAGTTTTTTTTAGCTTCACGCTGTATCCCGCATATAGCAGGGCAGGCAGAGGGAACCTAGTGTTAAGACACTCCGTTCCCCACTTTCCACCGAACTGAGGTATTGCGTGCTGAGTGGCAGAACTCAACGCCGCGATTTGCCTTGTTACCAAACCCAGGAAATTAAAATACTAGTTTTTTACATTTCCTGGAGTAGGAATCGAACCCACAACCTATCGCGTTTACAATCGCACGCTTGCTACGACAGGTATCATATTTTAATAATAATAAGTATATACTAATAATAGAGTACGTGTGATGTATTTGAATTTTAACGCTATTTAGTGTGGGTTCAATTCCCATTTGAAATGATTAAATTGAAATTAATTTCATTTTCCTCGCACTGGTAAGAAAAAATGTGAAGTCAATTTCTGTTTCGGATTCAGGCGGCAAGCCGCGAGCGGAGTGTTTTGATAGTAGGTCTTCGTCACTTTGTCTATACTGCTACCGGATAAGGCGTAAAGCTACTTATATCACATTTTAGTTTGAGCTATTTTTTCTTTCGTTTTAAAATCTAGATTTTTCTAAGTATTGTCACAGAATATCTGGCTAGACGTATTCTATTAAGATAATGTTCTTAAGAGAAACGTTGCTGTCAGAGCATTTAATTTCAAATAATTTAAAATTGTCTTGGCACTTGTTTTAATTTTGGATTAAAATTCTAAATTTATAACAATTTGCTTTTAATTGTTTTTTGATTTTGATTTTCAGTTTCACGATTTTTCATGCTTACCCTCGTTAAAGAGAACATAGTGTTAAGACACTCCGATCTTTACTTTCTTCCCAAAACAGATATAATGCGTATAGAGTGGCGGGCGGAGACGACGCATTTTGTTTTATTAGAGCAGAGAAATACTACGCCTGTCGTGGCGCAAAGGCACAAGCGTGCGACTGTAAGCGCGATAGGTTGTGGGTTCAATTCCAACTCCAGGAAATGTAAAATTTAGTATTTTTATTTCTTGGGTTTGGTAACAAGGCAAAGCGCGGCGTTGAGTTCCGCCACTCAGCACACAATTCCGCAATCCGGCGGAAAGTGGGAAAATTGTTGAAAGAGAATGGAGTGTCTTAACACTAGGATCTGTGGTTCCCTCTGCCTACCCCGCTATATGCGGGATACGGCGTGAAGTTAAAGAAAAAAAAAGAATACTATATAAATAATACATAATTTTGAATTATTACTATATTCAACTCCTTGTCTCGAATTCGGACCGGAAGCTGAGAACGGAGTGTAGTGTGCAGACACTAGGTTCTCTCCGGCACCCTACTATGCGGCACAAAACGTCAAGCTTATAAAATTATTACTATCGGTTTATAAGAAATACTACAAACATTCTTTTTATGTCAAGTACTATTTTACTCGTAAAAAATCTACTGAACGTCGTTGAGTTATATTGTTTTAAATCTTCCTTCGAGTAACTCTTGAGAACGTATTCCACTAAAAGTACCATTTTAGAGAAGTAATGGTCCACTAGAGAGAAATGAAGCCATCATTTTATCCAAAAACATTTGCGATTTCAATAGAGTTTTATAAACTAGCTGTAACTTTCGAGTGTGTTTGTATGGACTACATAACTTTTTCTTTATTTTTGTAGGTATTTCAAAAAATCCTCTCCTAGCGCTCCCCTACACTCCCCATGGAGCCTCTATGGGAAATTTCTTTTATTTAATAATTTGTCTTCTATGGCTATTAGTTTCGCTTGTATGTTGTCTGTCAGTCACTCAGTACCGTAAACGTTTTTTTTATATGTATATAGATTAACTAGTTTTCGTTATTATTTTTCGAGTAATACAGAAAAATATAAGCTTATATTGTATTAATATGGAAGCACCACTCGGCTGAAAATGGGAAAAGGAAATCTTAAGGAAATGGAGTGTCTTAACACTAGGTTCTCAGGTTTCCTCTGTTCGGGACCTTGTTATGTGCGGGATACTGCGTGAAGGTAAAAAAAAAACAAAATAGTGCACTAAAATAAGTAAATATTACACTCACTACCCCATGTGTTTGACATACATTTTTGTATAAAGTGACATAAACGTTGCATACATACTCGTACTCCTCAACGCGTCTACTAGTTGTTATAGAAACTTTTCATACATTTTTTACATCATAAGTTTGCTTCTTAACAAAACTAAGGAAAAATGAATTTCCTTTTTCTTCTTTTAAATTTGATATTGATCTGACTGACAGGTTGAACTTACAATTCCGTGAGAAAAAAGTATTATGAACTTAACCACGCGATTGATTATGGGTTCGATTCCGGGAGAATTATGAAGTTTACGTTATTTTTATTTTTATGCTTAAAAATATAGAAGACATTATCCTCACATTAGAATTTCCTTGTCTTAGCAATATGCAATAATAATTGAACATTGCATTTAGCAATTACTGAAAGCAAAATAATTGTAAAAAGAAAAAATAAAGTTATCTCTTCTTTATTATAATCCATTAAAAATTTCAAACTCTTGTACATTTCATTAAATATTTGAAATAAAAATAAAACTAAAAAATCTTAAGGTACGTAAATATATAGTAATATTGACCAAGCGTGAATAAGTTGATAAATATATATATTCATATTTAGAGCATATTAATCAACCTTGAAACATAAAAAGATAAACAAAATCGCTACATTTCATTCCACACAACTCAACAGGAGTACCTACTCGTATGCATGAATGAATAACGTTTGCTTTCAGGTGGGACGATTTGAGACACTTTGAACATTATGTGAATGATTTCACAAAATTAATATATAAAATATACAAATAAATAATATATAATGTTTACTTAATTTGCTGAATAAAATGTAACAACTTAAAATCAAAAATAGGGCAGGCATTATGTTAAAATTTTTAAGCTTCACGCTTAGCGAGGAAAGGAAAACACTAAATATTATTGAAAAATTTTCATTTTCTGGAGTGGGATCAAACCTACAACCGTGTCGCGTGTACAGTTGCACGCTTGTGCCTCTGCGCCACTTCAGTTCAGTTTTTATATTATTTAAATACTTGCCCATGAAATTATTCTTATACTTTTTTATTTACATTCTGAAGAAACAAGCCAATAATTTGAATTAATTATATTACGACATTATTTAAAAATATTATGCAAATTGACTTATCAAGCTATTCTCGATTGTTACACATATATAAACTTAAGTAGGCAGATTATATCTGTAGCTACAGGCAAGAGGTAAAGTATTCGAAATATTTAGTACATAATTTGTTAATAAAATATGAAAAAAATCTGTTGATAGATGCTATATGTACACACACACGTTCAAAAGGTATAATTGAAATTTTAACAAAAAAAAACGACATCAAATAAAATGCATCAAATTGTAAAATTGTTACGAATATCTCAAAAACTACTTATAAATTCTTAATGAATTAATTTGAATGGAATCATATTAGAAGCACTAACATAAAAAAATAAGAAAGAAGCATTATTAAAATTGGTTCACCCAGTAAAAAGTTATGCGGTAACACACATAAAAAAACTTTTAAACTGAGGTTCTTTATTTATAAGTCGGTGAAAAAGATTTCACAAAATTTAAAATATATAACAATAAATTTGAAATTTAAATTGTTTCCTCTCAGTAAGGTCAAAACTTTTAAGGGCTACACAAAATTCTTCACTTCACTTAGCATCTCAATCAAAGGCTTGAAAATCTTTTAAAATTTCATTTCGATAACCTAAAAAGCCTTTAATGGAGCAAATGGAATCATTTATCCCTATCAACTTCATCGAGGCGTGCAATCAAATCAGATCAAAGTGGTTCAAACCAGTTCAAATTGGTCCAAAACGGTTTCAAAGCGGTTTTCCTTTGTGAGATTTTTGTTTAGTTCTCGAGTAGCTTCCTTGTATTAGGTAGCATTAGCAATGTTTTGTAATTTTCACTAAAATTATATACAATTTCTCTACATGTATCTATTTTTTTCCTTGAAGTGTATCAAATACTTCAAGAATATATAATTCGAGTATATTAGTCTAAGTAATATTATGGGTAATTGATATTTTTGACTATTTCACAAATAAGAACTATCGCTTTGGCAAAAGCGAATGCAATTCTTTAATATTTTTAATTTATAAGTGTTAATCACACACTTAGGAAAGGATTTTGATATATTTTCAAAAAATAATTTTCAATTTCTAAGTGTGTGATTAACACTTGAAAAATATAAAAAATTGGCACTTTTTACTCAAACTTTACGCTTATAACTTGTACTATGTACTCATTTATAACAATATCTTAACACAATTGATATTCTAAGACTGTAAACGCGACAGGTTGTGGGTTCGATTCCCACTCCAGGAAATGTCAAAATTAGTATTTTCATTTTTTGGGTTTGGTTACAGGGCAAAGCGCGGCGTTGAGTTCCGCCACTCAACGCGCAATGCCTCAATTTGGCGGAAAGTGGGGAACGGAAATATTGAAAGAGAATGGAGTGTCTTAACACTAGGTTCTATGGTTCCCTCTGCCTACCCCGCTATATGCGGGATATAGCGTGAAGTTAAAAAAAAGAAGAAAATATTCTAAGAAAACATATACGTTCATAAAATCCGACAAAAAATTACCAAAAGGATTAAATTTGAGTACAAAAGTATATAATATATATGCCGTGTTGAACACGTGTCTGAATAAGTATTACTGTGAGATATTTTTCTTGTAAAATTTCAAATTCTCATGCTCGATTTACAAGGAAGACGGATTTCCACGTTGTTCTCAGTCATGAGTAATACCCTGTACTGCTGTTACAGACAAGCTGTTGTATTTTTGTCACTTATGTAGATTTTTATGAAGATTTTGTAGGGTAAGTCGAGATTCTCACTCAGAAGTTGATTTTATTTTAGCTTTTTAGCTAAGAGAAAGAAAACTTTTTAGAAAACCGCTTTGAAACCGTTTTGGACCAATTTGAACTGGTTTGAACCACTTTGTCTGCCTATTGGCAGAGAACCGAGTGATAAGACACTTACCGCTCTTTTTTATCATTTTCATTCCCCACTTTCCGCCGGATTGAGGCATCGCGTGTTGAACTACGGAACTCAATGTCGCGCATTGCCTGACCAGAGCGAGGGAATGAAAATACTAAATATTATTTAATACGTTCATTTCGTGGAGTGGGAATCAAACCCACAACCTGTCGCGTTTATAGCTGCACGCTTGTGCCTCTGCGCCCCGACAGGCTTCATCATAGAATGATATGGCTCTGGTACGGCGGTGTTGGGTTCCGCGACTTCAAACACAATGTTTCGAATTCGAGTAGAAAGCGGCGGACTCTATATCTAGACTAGGTTTACTCTAACCTGCTATGCGCAATACTCGCTTTATTGCGACAGAGACCTAGCGAGATTAATTAGTATTATCAATATAGGTACTTATCACGAGATTCAGGTAGATATTTTGGAAGCAGGCGAGTCCTGTATTAGGGAGACAGATACACGTGCTGATTGGCGGAACTCAACGTCGCGCTTTGCCTAAAGACCTGAGGCACAAGCGTGCGACTGTAAACGAGACAGGTTGTGGGTTTGATTCGAAGAATTAAAATAACTAATAACAGTATTAGTTATTTTACTAAATAATTTGTCCTTCAAAGTGTCACTTTATATCTTTTTTTAGCTTCACTGTGTATGCCGCACATAACAGGGTAGGCAGAGGGAACCAGAGAGTCTGTTATGATACTCTGATAGTTACCAGAGCAATGAAAGGAAAATAGTAAGTATTATTTAGTATTTTCATTTCGTAGAGTAGGAATCAAACCCACAACCTGTCTCGTTTACAGTCGCATGTTTGTGCCTCAGGTCTTTAGGCAAAGCGCGACGTTGAGTTCCGCCAATCAGCACGCAATACCTCAATTCGGCGAAAAGTGGAGTATTGAGTAACATGAGGTTTTCTTGCTGTGTTTAAAACCTAGAAACTTAGAAAAACCCCATAAACAACCCATAAAATTACAAACAGATCACCTTCCACATCTTTTACATGCAAAACATCAGTTGCTCGTCATATTGGAAATCTGCGAATACAATTTCGTTGAGAAAAGCATTTTAAAGAGATCCAACATTTAGATATAATGCTAATTTATTCATTGGCAAGAAAGAACGCCGTGAGCCTACTGGAGATTGAATTTAATCTTCAATTCGTAATTCACTTTTGATGTGGAATTAAAGGCCCATCCTAGCCTTTGTTGATTTCTGCGAGTTTCTGATTTATACTATTTAACTAAACGAGACAGGTTTTCATTGTTCTTATAATTCATGGTATATAAACTACTTATTTTTTAACCTTCGTATTTTTCCCAAATAGAGTGCCTTAGCACTAGATTCTCAGGTTCCCTCTGCCTACCCTGCTGAATGCGGGATACAGCGTAAAGTTTAAAAAAAAAAGAAAAAAAAAATTGTACAAAGAAAACTTAGTCAAGACACTCCATTCTGCAATTTCCACCCAAAATCGGGACATTCCGTGTTGAATGGTGGAACATAACGTCGTGTTTGATCTTACTAGAATAGTAGACAATATTAAATAAAACTATTTAACCGGATTAATCGTGTATATTTTAGTATTTCGTTCGATGATGTGAGTACGTTATAGTACGTAAGTGTGTGCACATACACAGACGCCCTCTCTCGTTCGCTCGTTCCTTATTCCAATGGAACGGAATACCGCTACTATCAGAGGAACGATTGGATGCAGTGTCTGGCCGACGGTAACTGCACGCCTCTACCGTCGCCCTGAGTCATCCACCATACACATACATCATCATCATCGATGATGTGATTAATATGTAAGGAATGGTGAAAATCAATGATCTCATTAGTAGACACATAGGTAGAGCGGAGAACGTAAATAATTTTAAATTAATTATTTTTCTATAATAAAAACAATGATTGTCTCAAATAGATACTACTATTTTTGTAGGGGGATTATGTATTTTGGAACGTACGTGAAGAAAATGTATTGTTAAACTCCTTCATTTTTTATTTTCATCCATATACAAAATTCATACACACATTTTTCGTTGTCTTATTTTATCAGCCATTTAGAATTCTATATTAATACGTAATTGATAACTAACAAAATGTTTCAAACACTCTTTATAGCAGCAAAAACCTGCACACCCATCAACTACTGGCTGGGGCGAGTGTTGATTAACCTAACTAATTATGGTATTACTGAGCTATTACTTCCTAACTAAATGTTCAGTTAAGTTAAGCAATTTATAAATGTCTAATAAGAAGAATATCGTCAAGGCACTAAGCGCCTGCTACCTGCGGATAAAATTAAAACGAATGGACGACGTTTTTCAATTTTAACGGTATTTATTTTGTCTCTACTATATATTTCGTTCATATACATAGATAATTATTTTTTTTATTTTGACGCTGTATCCCGCTCGTAACAGCGTAGGCAGAGGGAACCAGAGAATCTAGAGCTACGACACTCCGTTCTCTTTTAATATTGCCGTTCACCACTTTCCGCCGAATTGAGGCATTGTTTGCTGAGTGATTTAATATTGTCATTTCCTGGAGTGGGAATCGAACCCACAATCTGTCGCGTTTTCAATCGCACACTTGTGCCTCTGCGCCACGACAGGCGTTTTAATAAAGGCATTAGTTAGTTAGTTAAATATAATCATTTCTAAATAGTAATCGAACTCACAACCAACCGCGCCTACAACCAGACGCGACTAAGCCACGAAGGCTTCAAACGATCTTTTTTTACAAAAGATGAATCAGATAAACGCGCAAAGTGAGATGCTTATCTTATATACAAAAACAAAAGGAAAATTAAATTTCGCTTTACATTTTCGGGAACACAGCGTCCTTTATTTAGTTCGAGCTTAAATAAGTAACGTGAATTATATTTGTCAAGGCCCCGGTAATGAGATTTGGGTACATTTTGTTTTTGATGTTAATTTTTTCAACGTTAACCATGTGAGCTATTTTTAAATTTTAAAATGGCTTTCTTTTCAATGAATAAAATTGAATTAAATTTGTTGTTTCTACACAATAATATCATATTCCTTATTGCACTTAAAGATTACAAAAAAAATATGATTATTTCTATAATGTGGGGGACAGAAATGTTAAAAGAGAACGGAGTGTCTTAATACTAGGTTCTCAGGTTCCCTCTGCCTACCCTGCTATGCGGGATACAACGTGAAGTTTCCCGCAACATGATAGGCTCGGCGCCCGATCAGTGAACTCATTTAATACAAAGGAGCTTATTCTATCTACCTAAAGGTAAATAATAAGGAAATTACCAGAAATTTGAACTATTTTATATTAAAAGCCGAGATCTTAAATTTTACGAACTTAATTTGCAAAGTTATTGACGAAAAAAAGCATATTATTACAAATAAGTCAAAAGCTACTCATCTGAGCTTAAGTAAATTTAAATGGGACCATATCAAAAGCTCTATCTATTATATAAAAAAAATAATAAAAATTGGTGCACCCAGTAAAATGTTATTCCGTAACAAAATTAAAAAACAGTCGAATTGGGAACGTCTTTTTTTAAGTCGGTTAAAAAGCTTACTAAATGTAATAAATAGCTTGCCTTTGGCTATTTAGAATAATTAACACGTTATTTCCTAATTTTAGTCAAACACTAAATAAAATCGTTTTCGTAAAGCTCAATAATTTCCTCGAAAGCCTTTGATTTTAAATTTTAGAATTACTACTTAGTTTTATTACGCTTTTCGTCTGTTTTGTCTGTCTAGACAATTTAAAAAAAAATAGTAATTAAATACTAGAACACTGCATAGAAACTACGTTCTCTTTCTTTATTTCTTACTCCACTGTAAGATTATCAGTCGCACGCTTGTGCCTCTGCGCCACGACAGGCGTTAACGCAACAGGTTGTGGATTCGATTCCCACTCCAGGAAATGTAAAATTTAGTATTTTCATTTCTTGGGTTTTGTAACAAGGCAAAGCGCGGCGTTGAGTTCCGCCACTCAACACGCAATGCCTCAATTTGGCGGAAAGCGGGTAACGGAGATGTTGAAAGAGAATGGAGTGTCTTAACACTAGAGAGAAAAAAAATAACTGTAAGGTTATGTTGTTCGCGCGTATCATGTATGTTTGTAATATTGCTTATTACCTCATATCTTTCTAACTCTTAGACTGATTTATATAATTAATATGACGTTAGATAGGTATTTATAGACCAAGCGTTCTTAGATATGTGACATCACTCTTAATTCAGTATGGCGCCCTTATAAAGACAATTATGTAATAAGACACTCAGATAATACGGACACGAGGTTAGAAGGTCCGAAGATTATGTCAAATTGTCCCTAGCCTTGAACTTTAGATTAAATATATATAAATAAAAATGAAAAGTAGAAAGAAAACTACAAAAGTAGAAAAATAAGTAAAATATAAGTAGAAAGATAAGTTGAATCATAACTATTAGAAAAACTTCAAAGTAAGCTAAGTAGTATTAGTATAATTATGTAGGTAGGGAAAAATAAAACATCCTGTTTTTATCTCATAGTATGTAGTTAAAAAATAATAATAATAAAATTAAGATTTAAAAAATCTCTGGTTATGCCAGCGGGACAATGGGTCATTATTAAATAAAAAAGATGATGTCATAACAAAGTATCTTTCCATGGCTACGAAAAAGAGGGGATGAGGTAGACCTCAAACTACCTAATTGACAAATATTGAAAGGGAATGCAAACTTGGTCTTAACAATAATGATACGAGTCAAAAAAGCCACATGGTGCTATATGATAAGAAAAGCCGACTCCAAGAAGAGACCTGTAGTTTCTCTGGTGTTACACGGGGCCGTGGGCGACAGGGATCACTTACCATCAGGTGACCCGAACTCTCGTTTGCCATAAAATTTCTTTTTCATAAAAATTCCTTTTCCATAAAAAAAAGACATAAGGCGAGGACAAAGAAGAAGTGTGATGAAGTGGAACTCAACGCTGCGCTTTGTTCTTATATCTGAAAATATCTGATAGATCTGTGTATATGTAATAAACGAGAAAATTTAAAGTACTTTACAAATTCACTTACAGTAAAAGCTAATTAATCAACTCATTAGGCAAGTTACCGCGCTTGGTATGACGACTGCCATTGATCCGATAAACTTAGTACGAGAAACTGAACGAACTTCAAACACGATGAAAACAAAATAAATTACTGGCATAATAGGTTTTTCTTTTATTTTTTTGTAAATTTACTATTGAACTCTGGTTAATCTTTGTTTGTTTGTAAAAAGTAGTTGTTGTTTTACATTTTTTCCCGCATAGAATACAGAGGAAATATTGTGGTAAGACTCTCTGTTCTCTATTTTTTGCTCAAATTCAACCCGCATTATGACTTGCCACAGCAGGAAATAAAAATAATTTAAATATAAACACTTTGTCTAATGGAGACCCATCACCGGGCTGTTGAACAGCGTCTGTAAACGTGAGTAGTTGTGAATTCGACTCCCACTCGGTGAAATGATTAGATTTATATTATTTTCATATCCCCCCTCTGGTGCAAACCCATTTCGTCTTAACTAGCACCACTGCAGCTCAGAAGGAGCAGACCGCCATCCCACTACCCCTTGCAACCGACCGCGGCTTGCACTACGGCCGTTCCAATAGCGTCACGCGTCGTTGAAAAGCCCAGACTTGGCACACCTCCAGCGTATACTGAGCACATGTCAGTCAGTGTCATCCAACTTAAGTGTACTTCTAAATATTTGTCTCATATATTAATTAATCAATTTTATGATCTTTATTAAAACAGTTTCCTCAAAATCCTTTGTTTTTGAGGAACTGAGAAAACGTCTGTCGTGGCGCAGAATTTGAATCTACCTTTTTAAATGATTATTATTTTTTAAATGATATATATCGCTGTATAGCAGGGTAGGCAGAGGGAACCAGAAAACCTAGTGTATTTACACTAGGTTCTCTTTCAACATTTCCTTTGATCCGTTCCTCACTTTCCGCCAAATTGAGGCATTGCGTGTTGAGTGGCGGAACTCAACGCCGCGCTTACCAAACCCAAGAAATGAAAATAATAAATTATTATCATTCCCTCATATGGAAAATGAATCCAGAACATGTTTATAATCACACACTGTTCCACTGTGCCACGAAGGTCTAATTACATCACTATGACTTCATTATTATGAATGTCACCCTAGTAACATACTCGTATCAGTTACTCTTTATTAAATATGTACATAAAAGATACGCCATCAAATATCAATTACGTGAGCTAACAAAGGCGCTTATTACATCTAACCTGATCAATATTTAATACAGCTTCAACATTAATAGCACGCAATGAACAGATTTGTATTGGACTATATACGAGGATGGACTATATGTTCATATGTGTTAGGTTTAGACCAATTTTTGGGTAAATGTGTGGTCGAGAATTAATTAGACTAAAGCATTTTTAAAAATATTTCATATTATTTTTTTTTTTAGCTTCACGCTATATCCCACATATAGCAGAGGAAACCTCAGAACCTAGTGTTAAGACACTTCGTTCTCTTTCAACAATTACGTACCCCACTTTCCGCTGAATTGAGCATTGCGTGCTGAATGGCGGAACTCAAGGCCGCGCTGTGCTAGTTACCAAACCCAGGAAATGAAAATATTAAACTTTACACTTCCTGGAGTGGGAATCGAACCCACAACCTGTCGTATTTACAGTCACACGCCTGTGCCTCTAAGCCACGCCAGGCCTCAAAGGTTGTGGGCGACAATTCGTATTAAATGTTTTCTATTATATTATAATGAAACATAATTATGTTTACTTAATATCATAGTGCGTAGGCTCATTTGAAAGAGGGTCTGTCTTTTATAAAATAACATGATTTATCATTTAGAATTATTGAGGGCATCACAGTGCTGTGGTAAAGTGTCTGGATGTTAACACGATTGTTTTTGGATTCGATTCCTTCTCGAGGAAAGATCATATTCGAATTATTTGCATTTCTTTGCTTTGCTAAGATTTGATAAGTTTCGCTACATGTATCGTTTTCAGACGGGGATTGAAAAACGTAATGCCTTAACACTACGTTCTCTTTGACTATCCGATTTCTTCTACGTATTATTCTCGACTGTTATACGGTAATAAGCAAGAAGCTCGATTTCTCTTTTCTATCGTCACTTAGCTCCACGCTTTATCCCCAGCGGGGTAGTCAGAGAGAACGGAATGCCAAAAGCTACGGTCCCCACATACTTTTTTCGCCTCGTTCACAGTCGTTCACTTCTTCATACTTTCCAGGGGGTCATCATGCTTTGTACATGACCTTCCTTCAGTATTATTGACACTGAGTTCTAGAAGGTCAATCATCTCCCCATACCTCATATATCTATTATATTTTACTAATACACCTAATATTAGAAATTCTAAAACAGAAATTGACATGGCTGCTATGAAAAGAGCTGATGCGTGATTAATTTATCCATGAATGTAAAATACCGACGTCATCGTGAACATAATTCATATACGGAGCTTTGTTCGGTGTAATACTAATTGGCTTCTATTGTTTACATTCAAATAAATCAAGCTGAACTAATATCTACCTACTTTATTTTTTTTACCTTTTTTTTAGATAGAGAGAGGGAACCTGAGAGGTGAGCAGAGGGAACCTAGTGTTAAGACACTCCGTTCTATTTTAAAATTTCAAAAATTTAGAAAATTTAAAAAAGAAACTGACGATTTAATATATCTTGGCCCTAGGTTCTTTCCGCCTAGCCTGCTATGCGGGATAAAGCATGATTTTGCCAAAATTTTATGAAATAAATGCTTTTTTACCCAAAAAGTTATTTTTAAAACAAAAAAAGACAATTTAAATACACAATAGCATTCACATGCAAATGAGAACAATTGAAGAGAATCTTTCTACAACAAGGCCAATAAGGTTTTAATTAAAAATTGCAACGATCAAACAAAGTGGAGCCATTACTAGGAGCGTGATGATCGCTCTGCATACTATTAAACGTATAGCCTGGAATGAATCATTGACGCGTCAAGTCGGGTAAATGCAAATTGCACGCGAAATTTCGTACTATAAGTGCATATATTTGTTACCTATTACGAGATTAACATTTCACCAAATATTCATAGTGGTCTAGTGAGAGAGTAATTGTAAACGAGATTGGTAATGACTTCGATCTTGATTCGGGGAATGATTATTTTGAGTATTTAAATTATTACCATGTTTTTGCTCTGGCGCGGCGTTTAGTTCCGTCTTTTTTAGAAGTAATGTCTCAATTTAGGATGGAAGGTGGATATTCCATTCCACTTGACTTGTCTTGACAGTAGGTTCCTGACTGAAACTGGTAGCAAGGTGTTATGGATAAAGAGTCAAGCTGAAAAAATAAAAAAGTACAATAATGAATTATTTATATATAAAAAACTGAACCAAATAATTAAATCAAATTAAATCAAATAATTGTTTTTTTACTCAAAAACTTAATTTTTAAGGCAAAAAAAGACATTTTAAATACACACAATTCAACATTTGACGAAAGGGGCCATCGTAGTCTAGTGGAAGAACGATTGTTAACGCGATTGGTTCTAGGTTCAGTCTAGACTCGGGGAATTATTATATTTAAATTATTTTTATTTTTTTGCTTCAGCGCGGCGTTAGATTACGCCATTGAAATAAGTAATATCTCGATTTCTGATGGAAAGTGAAATGGAATGTCTTGACAATGGGTTCCTGCCTGATACTGGTAGGAGGGTGCTATATGGGATGAAAGGTGAAGCTGAAAAAATATATACGCTTTACTTAAATTTTAAAAATTTGCATGTTAAGTCTCATTTAGATAAAGTACCAGGATAATAAGGAATTTTATTTTTTTGAATATACACTTTCTGTGTATAAATTGTATCTACCCTTCTATGAATATTCATTCTTTCTTCTTTTCATACATACATACATACATACATAGCTTCACGCTATATCCCGCATATTGGCAGAGGGAACCTAGTGTTAAGGGACTCCCTTCCCCACTTTTCGCCGGATTGAGGCATTGCGTGCTGAGTGGCGGAACTCAACGCCGCGCTTTGCCTTATTACCAAACCCAAGAAATTAAAAAATCCATTTCGTGGAGTGGGAATCGAACCCACAACCTGTCGCATTTACAGTCGCACGCTTGTGCCTCTACACCACAACGGCCTTCTTTTAATAAAATAAATAAATAATATTTGCAGTTTATATAGCTTTAATTTTAAAAACATATAAGTCTAAGATATTGCTTGCTTAGTAAGAAAATTTAACACTGCGTTTTGTGCATACAGAGACAACGAAGATATTCAAAAATCAAATATTTTTTTAAGCGGGAATTAAATCCAAACCTGTTCCTATTTATATGGCATCCAAATTTCTAAAGTGCCTTCACACTTTTTTCGGCATAGCAATTAAGTCAAAGAGAACCTAACGTCATTCCGTTTTCCACTTTCCCCCTAAAATCGATACATTGCGCGTTGAATTATGAAACGTATTACATATATATATATATATATATATATATATATATATATAAATTTCACTCTGAATAGGAATCGAACCTACAACCAATCATGTTTACAGACAGGAGCTGTCCCATTGCGCCACAATAACCATCCAAAGCGGTGTTTCTCAACATGGAGTCCACGAAAATGGACTCGATACGGGTTCAGTTAAAATTTTATTCAATGATTTTGTGAAAAAACAGAAATCAAATATCCAAATTCAACCAAAGCAAGAAAACTATTGCTATCGATTCCATCCTTAGCTGAATGTGGATTTAGTGCTGTAAATGATTTATTGGGAAAAAAATTGGATACTACATGTATCCAATTTTTTTAACACAGCGTACAAACCTGAGACTAAAGCTATCCACATTGAAACTTAATATTATATAAAGTCTATGCAATTTAGCGGAAAGAGGGGTATGGAAATCTTAAGACAACGGAGTGTTAAGACACTCCGTTGTCTGCACTAGATTACACTCATGTTCCCTCTTATGTGCGGGATACAGCGTGAAGCTAAAAAATAATATAGAAAAAACTTAATATTTATTATTGTATCAAATTTATTTGGTATTTGTATTTCATTTTTTCATTGCATTGTATGTTTTGAAAATTAGTAAAAGTGTACAATATTTTATTTTAATATCAAAATTATTATTGTGGGTTCGATTCCCACTCCAGGAAATGTAAAATTTAGTATTGTCATTTCTTAGGTTTGGTAACAAGGCAAAGCACGGCGTTGAATTCCGCCACTTAACACGCAATGCCTCAATTCGGCGGAAAGTGGGGAACGGAATTGTTGAAAGAGAATGGAGTGTCTTAACACTAGGTTCTCTGGTTCCCTCTGCCTACCCTGCCATATGCGGGATACAGCGTGAAGTTAAATATATATATATATATATATATATATATATATATATATAAATAATATAGGAGTAAATAAGAATATAAGAAAGATTAAAGTGGGATATGACTCGAAAAGGTTGAGAGACTGTGATGTAAAGCATTGTTAGATATCTGTTAGGCAACTTCCATCTAAAGCAATACAAAGCCTAAGTCATTTGCATACTGTACATATCGGACGGATTTAATCTATTCTACGTCTACCTTGAGAGCCACTCGAGCTCACGTCGTTAGACGATTTAATATGATCTGAACGAGTATGAATGATTTGATATGTTTTACTGGTTTGTTGATAACTTTATAAAGTAAATATTAATAACATTTTTGGAAAAGGCATAAAAATTGTAGTTTTTATATAGAGGTGATAAGAAGCATATAAGAATTTCAACATGGCTGGAAAAGAACGCATGGCTTATCGGTCAGAGCTATGGACGAGCGCTATAGACGTCCGGGTTTGAATCCCGCTGCAATAATTTTTTATATGTTTTCCGAAAATGTTTTAAGTTTCCTAAGTGTGTGATTAACACTTTAAAAATATATGTTAAATAAATAATTATTAAATAAAATTTATATTATATATATGTACATAGAATACATATTAAAAATGTAACAAGAAAAAATCGGCTTTTAATACGAATAACTAAAAAGTAAAATCTGATCTTATCTAATTTAAATGAGACTAAAAGAGAAATATCCGTTATCATATAAAAAACGAATTATCAATAATGATTTACCTAGGAAAATTATTTAATTATTTTCTTTTTTTTCAACTTCACGCTGTATCCCGCATTTAGCAGGGTAGGCAGAGGGAACCTGAGAACCTAGTGTTAAGACACTCCATTCTCTTACAACAATTCCGTTCCCCACTGTAATGTAGGTAACAATACAAAACGTAAAACATACAGACAAATTGAGAATCTCCTTTTATTTGAAGTACATACATACAATGCCTAAATTCAGCGGAAAGTGGGGAACGGAGTGTCGTAACACTAGGTTCCCTACTTTCCGCCGAATTGAGGCATTACGTGCTGAATGGCGGAACTCAACGCCGCGCTTTACCTTGTTACAAAACCCAGGAAATGAAAAATTCCATTTCCTGGTGTGGTAATAGAACCAACAACCTGTCGCGTTTACAGTCGCACGCTTTATTTGTTAAATCGATAATCACATAAATAATAAAGTTGTTAAGTGAAAGTCTTTGTTGAAAAGACTGAAAACAAAAGTTTTAGAAGCAATATTCTTAATGCCTTTTGTTGTCTGTTAAAAGCGTTTAATTTAGAACGTTATCTTAAATTTTACAAATTCCTTACCGCTGAAATGTATAAGTTGTTCAAGTAGTTGTATAACCGAGCCATGGATCTAAAGTCAGTCATTTATTAATGGCCTATTTATTTAGCTCCACACTTTTATACTTAGCAGGGGAGTCAGAAGGAACGGAGCGCCAAACGTTATGGTTCCTGCATGTGCCTTTAGCCTAGTCCAAAGTCATTAACCTCTTCAATCGTCATACATGACCTGCTCCTCATACTTTACCCAATATCACTTTTATTATTTCTGCCCCTGGCGTCGGTTTAGGAGGAACACGGTTGCGCTTTTTGTGAATCGTCTGATTTGTTGCTTGGCTTGGCAGTCCCATATAACATGTTGGAGAACCCAAACAGGTGAAGATTTGCTTAGTGTTTCCTAGGATAAAAAATATATCTCTACCAACTCAGCTGAACGTGGAACATGGGTACAGAGAGAGAGTGAGAGAAAAAGCCCATAATATTAATTTTCACCATAATTAACGAAGTTATCTTATTAACAATCGCAATTTGTCGCAGTCCCGAAAAATTTCCAAACTTTTATTTGCGTAAGTCGAAATCTGCGTTCAAGTAACGAATAACTGTCAAAAAGTTAAAATTTGTATTCGGCGAGGAAATTGCGCGCTTTAATAGAGTCTTGATAAAACAATAATAAATTTCAATTTATCAACTTAAGCAGTTCGCGGTGTTATTAAATTTGCAGGTATTTTAAACTCCGATGTAATAATTATTGGGATATATATTAATACTTGATAATCAATATAAAGACACAATTTTGAGATTTTATTAGAAAATTAATTATATTTTTGAATTTTTTTAACAAGCGTATAAAAATTTCGACGCAGCCGGATAAAGAACGCATGGCTTAGTGGTCAGAGCGCTTGGACGGTTTCCAAGAGGCGCGGATTCGAGTCCCGCTGCGTTCAAATTTTTGTACGTTTTCTAAGTGTGTTAATCATGATTATTTTTATTATAGGTACAAACTTTTTCTTGCATACGGTAGTCAGAGAGAATATAGTGTCAAGACACTACTTGGTCAACTTTCAGCCTGAATTCAACATTTGTGTTGACTAAGGGAACTCATCTTTCTTTGCCTTACCAGGGCACCTTCAATATAATCATTCCCCCGAGTGGTCTTCGAACCCATAACCAATTGTGTTTACAGTCAGAGAAGTTGGAGGCCGAAATTATTTGCCTTTTAATAAATGGATACTTTTAATTTATTATATACTAACGTATGCATAATAAGCTTTACGCTGTATCGCGCATATAGCAGGGTAAGCAAAGGGAATCTAGTGTTAAGACACTCCGTTCCCCACTTTCCACCTAAGTAAAACATTGCGTGCTGAGTGGCGGCACTCAACGCCGCGCTTTGCTAAGCGCGATTTATTTACCTGGGTAAGCCCAGGAAATGAAAAATTCCATTTCCTGGAGTCGGAATCGAACCCACTACCTATTGCGTTTACAGTTGCACGCTTGTATCTCTGCTCCACGACAGGCGTTATTCAGATATACAACCTATATTATAATAAAGTTTCATCTAAATTCGTTCAGTAGTTTTTTTGTGAAAGAATAACAAACATAACAAATTTTTGCATTTACAATATTAGTAGAATTATTTCATTATAAACTTTCTACCTTGTTAGATTCACAAAAAAAAATACGAGATCAACTTTAAAAGCTCCTTCTTTAAATACGAATATAAATTTTGCCTTCCTAGCAGTTCGAAGTTCCGCGCGTTTTGTGGAATTCAAATATTTACCTGTACTTCAAGTGTAGATTTGCACAGTGTTAAGAAAACGAATAAGCTGACATCTTGATATTATAATTAATTTAACGCTTGCAAATATACTTAAATGTATTACAACATTTCTACAGAGGCCATCGTGATGAGGTTGTGGGTTCGATTCTCACTCGTGGAAATAATTATAGTTAAATTATTTTTCATTTTCCCAGTCTAGAGATAAAACGCTGAGATGAGTTCAGTCACTGAACATTTTTTTAAAATTCGAATTGAAAACAGAGAGAAAGGTATCTTTTGAATCGTTGAGAAAACATAAAGTATAAGACGTGTACGGTGTGGGCTCGTCAAGAGGATGAGTGATGAAAGAATGGTAAGAAAGACATGAAGCAAAGATAAGAGGTAGGGAGATGCCTTGGTTGATCTTCCAGATCCTCGACTCCCCGTAGGATATGAATGAAATTTAAAGACTATGTACGTGGCAAAAGATGTATGTAGGGATCATAGCGTTTGGCGCATCGTTCCCTCTGACTACCTAACTTCTTGATTTTTTTTAACTTCACGCTGTATCCCGCATATAGCGGGCTAGGCAGAGGGAACCAGAGAACGTAGTGTTAAGACACTCCGTTCTCTTTCAACATTTCCGTTCCCCACTTTCCGCCAAATTGAGGCATTGCGTCTTGAGTGGCGGAACTCAACGCTGCGCTTTGCCTTGTCACCAAACCCAAGAAATGAAAATATTAAATTTTACATTTCCTGAAGTGGGAATCGAACCCACAACCTGACGCGTTTACAGTCGCACGCTTGTGCCTCTGTACCACGACAGGCGTTTAGTAAGTATATTAATATTAATTAATGATTTATATTACTTAATAAGTCCGTCAGGGCGCATTGCGATAAAATCTGACTATAAACAGGATTAGTTGTGGATTCGATTCCCATTCGGGATAATAATTATACTTGTATTTAAACTGTTTTGATTTCTCCATTCTGGTGAGACAAAGCGCGATATTTTAATCCGTCACTACATACGATGTCTCTAATTTGGGCAGAAGGCGGCGAACGGAGTGTCTTGACACTACGTTCAATCTACCCTGTTTCGCGAAATAAAGCGTACAGCTACTAAAAAAACTTATAAAGTATGGAATTAGGTATTTTTATTACACATTCAAAACGCCATTCAGGAGACACATTAGGTTAGAAGCCGCAATCTGCTGGCGTCAAGGATGTGTTAAGAAGGCGATCGTTCAATGGATTACGGTTTGATCGACTCGTGTGGATTAATAGTCTATTGAAGCCGTGCTTTATTCTAAAGTCTATTTAATTTTTTTTTATTTTTTATTTATTTATTTTTTAACTTCACGCTGTATCCCGCATATAGCGGGGTAGGCAGAGGGAACCAGAGAACCTAGTGTAAGACACTCCATTCTCTTTCAACATTTCCGTTCCCCACTTCCCGCCAAATTAAGGCATTGCGTGTTGAGTAGTGAAACTCAACGCCGCGCTTTGCCTTATTACCAAACCCAAAAAATGAAAATACAAAATTTTACATTTCCTGGAGTGGGAATCGAACCCACAACCTGTCGTGTTTAGTACTCTACGCCACGACAGGCGATTTTAGATTTAAAATCTTATAATGGTTAAGTTAGCGCGGCGTTGAGTTCCTCCACGCAATAATCAATATCTTGACTTCACACGAAGAGTGGATAACAGTGTCTTGATATTAGTTTCTCTCTATCCCGCTATGTGTGAAAAATTGTGAAGCTGATTTATTTATGTTATAATAAGCTGGTTAGCTTTTATATGGTTATGTTATTATATTAATAACACAAGAAGTACATTAATGAAGTTTTTTTTAGTTTCACGCTGTGTCTCGCATATAGCAATGTAGGCAGCGGGAACCCAAGAACCTAGTGTTAAGACACTCCGTTCCCCACTTTCCGCCTACTTAACTTTAACATTTCCTGGAATGGGAATCGAACCACCAACCTGTCGTGTTAACAGTCACACGCTTGTGCCCCTGCGCCACGACAGACGCAGGGGCATAACTCATCTTAAAAGAATTAAAAACAGTCAATAAGAACTTAACTAGGAATTTGAGATCATTTTGGCGTATTAGAACAGCATCTTGTAAGAACTTGGTTGTGGATTCGATTATCACTTGGCGAAATAATTATATTTAAATTATTTGTATTTTTCCGCACTGGTAAGACAAAACACGGCTTTGAGTTCCGCTTCTTAAGATATTATTTTTATTTAGCTTCACGCTGTATCCCGAATATAGCAGGGTAGGCAGAGGGATCCTAAGAACCTAGTGTTAAGACACCCGAGTGTTAAGATTCCACCGGATTGAGGTATTGCGTGTTGAGTGGCGGAACTCAAAGCCGCGCTTTGCCTTGTAACCAAACCCATAAAATGAAAATACTTAATTTCCTGGAAATCGATCCCACAACCTGAATGAACAGAGAGTCTAGACACTAGGTTTTTTCTAATTATATTACTATACTCGTATGAGAAGCTCAGATAGAGAAAATTGTTAAAAAAAGCTGAATAAACTTGAATTATTCGAATGTTTCATCCCACAGATTTTTTTCGCCATTTAAAATGAATTATCGCTAGATGATGAAAGAATAGAGTACTTACCTGACTAAGAATCTCTGACTGTGCGAGTTTCATGTGGAACATAAGATTGGTCATTTGACCGATCCTTATTAAATGTGCTTCGAGTTTTTTTTTATTTACTGTATCCATTAAAAAAAGTATTAAGTTAGTATTTTCATCCCTGGGTTTGGTAACAAGGCAAAACGCGGCGTTGAGTTCCACCACTCAACACGCAATGCCTCAATTTGGCGGAAAGTGGGGAAGACGTTGAAAGAAACTTAACACTAGGTTCTCTGGTTATCTCTGCCTACCCCGCTATATGCGGAATACAGCGTGAAGTTAAAAAAAATCTTTATCGTGACGCATTTTTGTTACATTGAGTTTCAAAAGAAAAATCATTTCAAAAAAGTCTGGTAAAATACTCATTCGTGTGTTCTCACAATCTTCTTGACATCTACACTATGAGTCAGCAGTTAATAGGTTGGTGTCACGTTACTTTTCAATGGAAGGACTTTATAGAAGTCGCTATCTTTCGCAAGTTCGTATTTCATTTGCACCTGGAGGGCTAAAGTTACTTTGTTTTAATTTGGATGAATCATCTTTTACCATCTAGTGGGGAACGGCATTATTGAAAGAAAATGGAGTGTCTTAACACTAGGTTCTCTGGTTCCCTCTGCCTACCCTGCTATATGCGGGATACAGCGTGAAGTTAAAAAAATCTTTTACCACACTCAAGACGGTA